>CAUYSK010090481.1:0-68065 GCA_963575035.1 Avahi laniger | reverse complement strand
CCCTGCGTGCGCGGTTGCGGGTCCCACCGCCCCCCCCACCCCAAACCCCCCAGCCAACACTCTCACAAAATTACAAAAAAAAAAAAAAAAAAAAAAAAAAAAAAAAAAAATGTAGACAGCAATTCTCTCTGGTTGGGAATTTATATTTTGTGTTTTTCTGAATATTCTATAATTTTTTATAACAAGTTTTTATTTTTCTTTTTAGAATTAATTTATAATGTTACCTATATATTATAAAAGGTCAACTAGTATTACAAAGCTTAATTTAAAATAGCACTTCCCTGTGATCCCAGCACTTTAGGAGACTGAAGTTGGAGGATTGCTTGAGGCCAGGAGTTCAAGACCAGCCTGGCAACATAGCCAGATCCCACCTCTACAAAATATAAAAAATTAGCTGGGCGTGGTGGTATGCACCTATAGTCCCAGCTACTTGGGAGGCTGAGGCAGGAGGATCTCTTGAGCTCAGGAGTTTGAGGTTGCAGTGAGCTATGATAGTGCCACTGCACTCTAGCCTGGGCTACAGAGCGAGACTGTCTCTAAAACGTAAAATAAAATAACATTTCCTTGCTACCTCACCCCATCTATTTTCAACTCCTAACCAATTCGTTCTGGTATCTACCTTCACATTTCTAAATAACATATAAAATTGCTATTTGTCGGTTTATTATTTTCTTAATTGATTGACTTTATGGAAAAGTGAAGATTTGGTGCAGGTTCTGGTTGAGTCTCCATTGTGAATACATAAACAGTGTTAGCTGCTGAGCCAAGTAACATGATCACAGAATTATATTTCCTTTTGTGTATAACTTTTTTTCCCCTCTGGAGTTAACTAACTTTTTGTTGTTTATTTTTTTATGTATATGACAAATGCTTCACTTAACTATAGTACTTGCTTTTTTCAATTCCTAAGTTTTTCCACTGTTTCAGGCACGTATTAGCTCACTTCTCATCGGCATGCTGGCCGTAGGCATTTAGTCTTCATCTTCCTTTCATGTGCTTGGTCACTTACCACTTTTTTCTCTGCTTTTTGTCTCCCACAGTGTTTTGATAGCTCTCATCTCTCTTGATTCTTGACTTTTATTATCCTTGTAGCTTTATATCTTTTCATCCCTTAACTTTCATTTTAGTGATATTTTGGGAAGGAGCATAGAGAAATGCATGTGTTCAATCCAGAACGGTAGATCTATATAGCAGTTCAGTCTTCTGTTAATGGACAGCAAGGTGTCCAGATCTGTTTCTTTAGAGTAGATTCTTAGCACTGAAATTTCCAGGTCAAAAGTTGCATGTTTTAAGGTTGTTGATGACTATTGTCAAATTGCCCTTGAAAGGACTGTGTTAATTTTCATTTCCTGGTTTTACTACTTATTCACTTTGTTACTTTGGTCAAATTAGTTAATCCCTATGTGCTTTGGATCCTCAGTGATTAAGAGTAATACTCTAATAGGACCTTTAGGAGGATTGAGTTAATATATATAAATCTTTTAGAATAATGCCTAATACACAGTAGCTGCTCAAATAGTATTAACTTATTAGTTTTTATTATGCTGGTAAGGCTGTGTGCCCCTTCTCTTCTAAACCCGTTAATTTTTATAACCTTTATCAGCTTAATGATGTGGTTTTAATGCATTATCTGGTATTTCTTAGAGAAGCAGTGTGGTTTATCTTTTATTGGTACTTTTTTGTAAGGATATCAATCTTTTGTCTCTTGGGTTCCCCTCCGTATTTGTGCTTACAGAGTTTTTTTTTTTTTTAATGAAAAAGGAATGTGAAACTAACATTTGTACAGTTTAAAGAATTATGAGACTAGGCAGTGACCTAGCATTACCAGTACCTTTGAAGTTCTTCCTACCCAAGATACTACTCTCCTGAATCCCGTCTCTATCATTTATTTGCTTTTTTAAATTTTTACCTCTGTGTCCCTTAAGATAATCATTTAGTTTTTGCATGTTTCTTTTTAAAATTTATATAAATGAATCACATAGTGTGTATTCAGTTTAGGGCATTTTTATGATGTGCATGAGTCTTTAATCTTTTTGGAATTAGATCTGAATTCATTTATGTTTATTTCCTTTCCCTTTGTTAATTTTTAATCAAGTAGCTATCCCGTTCCAGGTATTATTCTAGGATTCGAATAGCAGCAAATAAGGCAAAAGTCCTTGCTCTTCTACAGCTTAATGCTTAGAAAGGTATTTTTTAACCTTGAAATCAGATAAACATTTTCCCATCTTTCTTTCTGATTCCCTATTTTTTTCCTTTTCTTTATTTCTAAACAGTTTTAACATTTAACTTTTTAGTACATGTAAAATTTATCTTGATGTGAAGTTGGTAGCTAATTTCTTAAAGATAATAAACCATTATTGTGTACTAATTATTAATAGTATATACTTGGGCTTCTTTGAGAGTTTTCCCGTTCTTACGTATTCGTCTGATATGTCTTATACTGTATATACATTGTTTGAATTATATGGGTAATATATTTGAGTTATATGGTAGTATAACTGTCATATGCTTCTTTTGCATAATTTCTTCCTATTTTTCACTAACTTTTCACATTACCTTTAGATATTTTTCACATGAATTTTAGAATCATTTTGTCAAGTCCTCAAAGCACTTTGAGATTGAATTATTAGATTTACATTATATTAAGTTGGTTTTGGGAGATTGCCATCTGAGTACATTAGTGTACTTTTGACGACAGATAGCAGAAAATTTCAGCTGAATTAGGTCAAACAGCAAGGACACTTGCTATCTCAGGTCACTGGCGGTTCGGCACTAGGGGGCAAGCTATTGAGTTAGCCTGACCGCGTGGTTCACTGAAATCACGGAGCATCAGGTTCCTTCCGTCCTTCCTCACTCCTTCTTAGTGTGTTGGCTTTCTCCCCGTAGCCACTTGGGGTCGAAAAGTGACTATAGCAGTTCCCAGGAATCTCATACAGAAATGGTAATGTCCTGAGGAAAAGGAGACTTCTTTGATGTTTCTCTTGGGATCAAGGTAATCTTTCCTGGAAGTCCCCAAGTAGATTTATCCGTACTTCTCATTGGCTGCAATTGGGTCACATGGCATTCCTAACCTAGTCCTGGCAAGAAAAATGGGATTATCATTATTATTGGCTAAAACTGATGTATCCGTTTTTAACTGAGGATGGGAGTCCCCTGTGCTTGAGTTATGTGAGAAAAGAACAGATACTGGGACAAACAGCTGCTCTACCAGCAAAGGCAGATCTTTGTAGTATTGAATCTTCCTGCTGAGGAATGTGGTATAGCTTCTGCTTATAGTTTTTTTCATATAGATGTGACAGCTATTTATTAATTAACTGGCCACTTTACTGAAATCTTTGCTTTCAGTTGATATTCACACTATTTTCAGACTTATATATTTAGGACAATCATGATACAGGTCGAGCATCCCAAATCTGCTCCCAAAATCCGAAACTTTTTGAGTGCCCACGTGACACTCAGCGGAAATGCTCATTGGAGCATTTTGGATTTTGGATTTTCAGATTTGTGATGCTCAACAGTATGTAAAGCGAATATTCCAAAATCGAAAAAAATCTGAATTACTTTTGGTCTCAAGCATTTTAGGTAAGGAATATTTAACCTGTAATTGTTTCCTTTCAGGTAGTTATACTTCTATCTCCCTCTCCTGCCTTTATTAAACTTAGTTCATTGGCTGTACCTTTAGATCAATAGTAGATAATAGTGGTGATAGGCAACTTAGTTTTATATCTAATTTGGTACCAAACTATATGAATAATTATTATATATCCAGCTTGCTTGTAGATTATTCAGTACCTATATACTGCTATATAGTATTTAAGACTAATATTTATAACTTTGGCATTTATTTTCTTATGTGAGATCCACAGTTTATTTCTTGTATTGTCATTGTAGGATTTATTAATGTGATGAAATTGGGATGCCTTCTGTATTTTCTGTTCTGGAATAGGAAGGGGTATTGCATTGGAATGATCAGTTCCTTGAAAGTGGTAGTATCTGTGATACCGTATAGACCAGACCTCCTTTAGAGTTCGTTCTCTGGCAGCTTTTTTCTTCCTTCTTGATTACTCATATTTTTTCCATTTTCTTTCTTTAATTTCAATACCCAGAACAATGCCAAGCACATAGTAAGCATAAATAGCTGTTAAACAAATGAATGCTTGGGAAAGAATTTTAGAGAGCCATTGATTGCCTAGAGGAACTTTCTTAGGGAATTATATTTTTAAAGCATAAGATAACGATACTTTCTTGTGAGACCATATTCCTTTTCCAGTTCATAATTTTATGGATTTATTTCTTTTTAAATTAGTAAAAAGATATTTCCCATTGATTCCTTCCTCCTTTCCTTGAAAGTCTGCATTCATTTTCACATTTTAAATAATCAAACATTTCTAGAAAGTTGAAGTATTTTTGGTGACATACTATTTGGTTTCATGAGTGCTTGAAGTCTGGAGCCTGAGTTCAAATTCTGATTCTGCCACTTATTAGCACTGTTACTATGGACAAGTTATTTAACTTCTCTGTTCAAATAACAGTAAGAACCTGCCTCATAAAGTTGTTATGAGAATTATATGCTCTAGGACTGTGACTAGTACTCATTAAGCACTACATAAGAGTTGGTGGAATGTAATATATTTATTAACCTAATTTATTACATGGTTTGGCTCCTGTATTTACCACTCCCAAGTTATAAAGGCTGTAGTATTCATAGTTTCTCTTGGTTTTTGTTAATTTTGTTGATCTATTCCAAAAGCCAATTTTTGGTTTCTTTAGTTTTCTTTTATTGCTTTTCTATTTTCTGTTTCACTTATTTTCATTCTAATCTTTATTATGTCTCTCCTACTTGCTTTGGGTTTATTTTGCTCTTTTTTTCTAGTTTCTTAGGTAGAAGATTAGGTTATTGATTTAAGATTTTTTTTTCTAATATAAGCATTTACAACTATAAGCTTTAGCTGCATCCCATACATTTCAGAATGTTGTGTTTTCATTTTCTTCTTCTTCTTTTTTTTTTTTTTTTTTTTTGAGAAAGGATTTTGCTCTGTTGCCCAGGGCTAGAGTGCCATGGTGTCTTTACAGCTCACTGCAACCTTAGACTCCTAGCCTCATGCAGTCCTCCTGTCTTGGCCTCCCAAAGTGCTGGGATTACAGGTGTGAGCCACTGTGCTTGGCCTGTTCAAGTCTTTTGTGTCATTATTGATTTTTGTCTAGTTCTAGACAAATTTTTTTCATGATCTTTTTTCTTTATATATATATTTCTGTGCTCTGTTTAAACAGTCCCAGATATATATCTTTATTGTGAATTATCCCTTCATCAGAAAAATTTTTCCCTATTTAAAGTATTTGTTAAAAATTCTTATTTTACATTAATATATCTTACTCTTAAACTTTTCTGAGTCACTTTTCATCGTGTTTTTTGTAGAAGACTGTGGTTGGACTTTTTAAAACCTGAGTATCATTGTCTTGTGATAGAAAATCCTTTTTAAAATTAGTATTGAAAGTGATACTTGATCTAATTTTGCATTTAAAAATATGCTTTGAGCTGGGTGTGGTGCTTATACCTGTAATCATAGCACTTTGGGAGGCCAAGGCGGTAGGATTGCATGAGGCCAAGGAGTTTGATAGTAACCTGGGCAACATAGAGAGACCCCATCTCTACAAAAAAAAACAGAAAAATTAGCGGGGCAGAGTGGCATGTGCCTGTAATCCCAGCTACTCGGGAGGCTGAGTCAGTTGGCTTGCTGGAGCCCAGGGGTTTGAGGGTGCGGTGAACGATGACAATGCTACTGCACTCTAGCCCAGGCAACAGAGGGAGACCCTGTCTCCAAAAAAAAAGGCTGTCCATTTTTGTTACTTCCTTTATTTTCCGTCCCTCCCTATCGGGACTTTTCCTTCACCAACCTCCATTTACATTTTGGAGGGAAGGCATATATATTTCCTTCAGTTCTATAAGGAGTAAACTAAAAATTTCTTCAAGACATATTTGACTCATTCGAGAAAAAAATTTGTTTTCAGTTTCTTTTGTAATATTTTAACATCTCTTGCCTTTCCCTTTTTTCCTCACTTGTTCATTCTCTATGATCTGGAATTTAAGAGTTAGTGGAATTTATTGCAGAGAATTCTGAAGCCAGCCTGTTTGCCATGGTTTGTAGGTAGCCTGTTTTATCCTGCCTGGACGCTTTGTTAGAGGCAGAAATTACAGCAGCATGAGGTCAGGTTAGTTCATGAGAACTGCCTGGTCCATGGTGAGCCTTCATCTTTAAGATACACTTGTGAGCTTCGGTAGTCCGTCTGTGATTATCGCTTCCGCTCCATTTGCTCTGGGATGTCATTAACCTGTATGTTGGCCTCTCTTTTCTCCTCAGTAATCAGTTTTCTCATCTGTGTTTTGAGAACTTCTTCAGTTTGTATTCCACATTACTGATTTATCATTCAGAACAGTTCTGTGCTTTTCTTTTTCTGATTTTTTTTTTTAAATAAGAGATTTCAAGCAAAGGTAAAGTATAAAGAATTTAACAAATACCTGTATACCCTCCCCGCAGCTTGGCCAGATTTTACCATTTTACCATATTTACTTCAGAATTTTTTTTTGTAAGTTTAAACCCTCTGTACTCCTCCCTGCCTAGCCTAGAGTTACCTATGCTGAAGTTGGTCTTGTTTGTCTACTTGTAATATTTGTATATATTGACAAACAATATATGATAGGGCTAATATATTTTTAAGCTTTATATGAATGGCATCATACTGTACAATTGTTTCTGCTATTTGCTTTTTTCAGTCAACATTTTGTGGAGATTTATCCATGTTCGTTATTAACATAGCAGCCTTGTTTGCTTGCCAAACTGCATGTCTGCTGAGTTGCACTCGTCTAAAAGGGAGACTTCCTCTAATTAACACATTAACTGCCACATGAGTTGTCTTTAACTCATGCTAGTTTTGAGCCCTGAGGCCTGGTGAAGCATATGAAGACTCACTTCTTTGAAACAAATTCAATAAGTATGTTGTGAGTCACATACAACTCAAGTGGCGTGCACTGTAAAAACTGATTCTAGTGCTGCTTGAGTTGCATATAATTCACGCACGGAAAACAATAAAAAATAAAATTTTCATTAAAAAGGATTGTTTTGTTTTCGAAGTTTTTATCCTATTTTTGTAATAAAACGCCATGGCCCCAGGGGAAAAAAGTTTTTTTTCTAGTGTGGCAGTCAGTGTGTTAATCCACTGGGGTGAGGGGTGAGGTTGAGCCTTTCTTCCATTCTCACAAGAGGTGATACAGGCTAGAAGGGGCCTTGTCTGGTTCATTTACTACAAGTGCGGTGCAGTATTCCATTGTGTGATTATGCTGCAGTTCTGCTGCTGGACATGTAATATTGCTCTATGTTTCACTATGGAAAATACTTCACTGAATATTCTTGGACCTGTGTCTCTGTACATGCCTTCAAGATATTCCCTAGGGTGTGTACCTAAGAGTGGAATTGATTAGAGTGCATATACCAAATTGCTTAACAAAGTGGTTTTACCAGTTTACGCTTTCACTGGCAGTGCAATAGTGTTCTTGTTGCTCCCTGCATATCCTTGTTATTATTGTCAGACTTTTCGATAATCTGGTGGGTTTTAAAAGGAATTTCATTGTGGTTTCACTTAGCGAAATAGAACCTCTTTTCATGTCTTTGTTGGCTATTCATATTACCTGCTCTGCAAATTGTTTCTTCATATCCTTTGCTTATGTTTTTGAAGGGTTGTCCTCAAATGATTTCTAAGAGTTACTTATTTTGTATTTTTGTGGGTTACCTATCTCTTCATGGCTTATCTTTTCATTTTAGGGTATTTTGACATAGGTTAAAATTTGGATGTTAACTGAATCTTGATAGTTTCCTTTATATTTTGTGTTTTCTGTCTTGTTTGATTTGTAATGACATCTCTGTATCAAGTTTTTATAGATTCATTGGGTGCTAATATTGTTTAATTCTGTATACAATTAATTTTTACTCTCATTATATCTTTTCCATATGTAGTTCAGTACCTTTAGGTTTTTAATTTTTTTTCTTTGTTCATTTGTTCAACCATTCAGTGCCTGTTACATGCCAGACACACTACTAGACACTGAGATACAGCTATCAATAAAACAAAGTCACTGTCTCATGGCGCTACATTTCTCGTGGTGGAAGGACACGTAATAAACACTATGTAGTGAGTTGGTATGTCCAAAGATGACTAAGTACTGTGTAGATATGCTTCTGAAGGAGCATGCATACAAGGAATGTGCTGGAGCAGCATGCTATTTTACAGAGAGGTCAGGAAAGGCCTCATTGGTAAGAAACCTAGAGGATGGGAGGGAGGAATAAGCCAAATGGCTGCCAGGGAGGCACAGGCAAAGGACAAGTGCAAGGCCCTGAGGTGGAGCATGCTTGACTTACGAGCAGTTTAAACCTACTTACAGTCTGGGGTTATTCAGTTTTCTAAAATACGTGAGGGTGAGGCCTCCTTTTTTATTTTCTGCTGATTCTCACTCATGAATTTTCATGTTTACTAATTTTGAATTATAAATTCATCTTCAGCAGGGGTTTAACAGCACAGTGAGATTCTGGAATGGTTTTCTTTCTTTCTTCCAGGCACTCAGGTCCTGGCTTTAAATGGCTGATGTACATTTAGACATCAAACTAGCACGCGGCACAGACCTATGATTGCAAATTTCCATGGTAGTAATTTTCCCCAGCTAGATCCCAGACTTGGCCATTTGTGCAGGGGTTTCAGATCTAGTTGTGTGTTTTTGCACAAGTCAAAGGCCTAAATTCCAGGATTGCACAGACACTCAGGCCATCCCACAAACTAACAAAACTGGGCTTCTGCTGTAGCAGAGCACATGCTTTCCACTTTGGATTTCAGCTTCTAATTTCTGGCTCTTCGGATTTCCTTCTCTTGGGAGCTCACCTTTGCATGTAAAAGATGTTTGTTATATTTTATCTAACATTTCCAAGGTATTCGAAGCAGAAGAGTTTCAGATTATCACACACAGCCTTAAGTTAGAGTCTGCTTTACTCCCTTCACTACAACATTTATTGCCTTGGGAAGTGCTGGTCAATTGACTAACAAGAAATTTGGTTTAGCAGAAATTCCAGCATGTTTCTGGAACTCGAGAGCAAGTATCTTTAGTTTCAAAGCCCCCTATGGACTTCCCTTTATTGTTATTGGTGGTTGGGGGATAGGGGGACTTAGAGATGGTTCTTTTAGTAATGGATCATCTGCACTATTTTTATAATGTATGTAAATGTTCCTCTAGTACTTTACCAAATTCTTTTTAGTCTGTATTTATGTAAACCTAATGGGATATACTGATAAATTAAATATACCTAGCCATTCTTGTATGTAAATGATGCTTGGTCATCTTCTTAGTACATTTGAGTATTCCCTTTGCTAATATTTTGAGTAAAAATTGCTATAATGAATTCTGATTATAGGTAATTCATCTTTTTCTGTGATTAGAAATTTATGAAAGAATTGTTTACAATTTAAGTTCGAAGAATAAATATGCTTCAGGTTCAAATAATCCTTTGGGGGTTCTGTATGAACAATTCCAATTTATTTCTCAGTTGTTATTAAAGCTGATTTTTTTTCTTATCTAACGTCTAACAGTTTCTATATTAATATTTCAAGAGCCATGTTTAAATAAATTACTTAGAAAAGTAACTCTTTTTGGAGGGACTTTATTAAATCTGTGAAATTTTCTCTTAACTTGGCAGTATACTAAAGGTTTTCTTATTGTGCCCTTTTATTCTTACAAGTTACGTTATAGTACATTTGTTTATCAAAACTATTTCCATTTTTATTGTCAGACTGTGCTATTAACTTAAAAAAAACTTAATGAAAAAATATTATAACTAAAATTGTACGTCATTAATTATGTTTTCTAAAAAGCTGTACTGCCTTTTCTTCCACTGTACTACTTATTTGATGACAGGGGTAATAATTTGCCACTAGAATTGCTTGTCATTTTATTCTTATGCTTTTGAAGTGATACTATTGAACATGTTTTCTAATTGTAAAATGTAAAAAGAGCATATTTTTTTGAAGTGTAGAAACATTTAAAGGGAATACACATCCCAGAAATAAGATTTAGCGGTCATTTTTGGAGCATACGGTATCCAGCATTGGAATGATCAAACATTAATGTTCTGAGATATTTTTGGTATGTGGTTAACATTTTTCCTTGTCTTGAAATATTCTCAGAGAACATGGCATTTAGTACCTGGTGTGATATTCTAAGTCTTATCCAATTTGTTACAAATTACTTATCTTTTTGGACTTGTTTGTACTTGAAGGGACAGAGTTTTATCTCCGTTATATAATAATTTGTCTCAGAATACTTAATATTAAATTGCTACTTTATAAGTTTTTGCTTAGTGTTTTAAAAAGTCACAGTTACATATTTTTTAATATTCCCTTTTAATAGAGAATATAATATTTTTACATGTGGTATTAACTGGTGCCATCTTATGTTTTGATTTTTTATATAGGTTATTTAGAAATCAATATATTTCTAAAAATTTTCATATTTCTGTGAAAATGAATTTTTAAGGCAGTCTATTTAAAACTAATTTCATTTTAAAAAGATGATTATTGGCCTTTTATGCATAACTAAGCAAAAGCAACTATCTAACTTTAGATTTCTACTTAAAGAAGAAAAGTTTAAATTTTTCACTTTCACGTTCTGATGTTATCCCAACAGTTAACCTCATCCACTACAACTACATTGTTTTATTTAAACTCTCTCTTCAATAGCTGGTCATACTGTCATTTAGTAACATTTGTAGTCTTAAATTCTGTATGTCATTTGCAATAGTTCTTAAAAGTGAAAATATGGAGGGAAAGGGTTTGATATAATAGCTTTGTTGGTAAATAAACCCAACTGAACATAACTACTTGAGTGTCTAATCATTTTTTATTCACAGATTATTTGAAGTAACCTCTTTTCTAGTCCTTTATGTGAACAATGACTTTCCACTGAGTTGTTTGCAGAATTGCCATATATTCTTGCCCATACTGTTTTTTCATTATTTGTATCATCTTTCAGAAGTCTTTACTTGTGTAAGTTGATACTGGTTACCGTTCTCTAGGTCTGTGTTCTCCAATTCTTTTTATATGGTATTAGGTGTTTTTAAGTTTGTTCTTTTTCAGACATCGTATAGTCAATTCTGTAATGTGTTGAAGGGTGCTACATCAGTGTAGCCTTCATTATTTGAAAAATGGGTTAACTTTTTAAAATTTTAATTGTTTAAATTGGCTTGTGACTTTCCATTTCAGGATTGTGAGTGTTCTCTGGTTTCTTACTGCCTTGTCTTTTTACACCTTAAAGATTTTTCATTGTTCCTAGACTTTTTGTTAACTCATTCTTTGGGTTTATCTTCATCTGTTTCTGCTGAATATTATTAGTTTCAAACTGAAAATCATATTCTACATTTTAGTTGATGTGTGGACTCAATCTACATAACTGGGGGAAGTTCCATGATTCCAGCTAGTCTGGCATGTCCACTTAATTGGATGGTAATCCACCCCAATTGTCTCCTTTCAGTGTAAGGTTAAGAGTACATCTAAGTGACATCAGTCAGTGGGTCCCATACTGTGAAAATATTTGATAACAGTGACGATTTGGATAGGTTGGCTAATTCTCTGCCTTGATTTTACATCCCAGCAATGCTCTTCTCTCTTTAGTGGAAGAGAAAGCCAACACCCACCTCCTCCTGGGCATGTGCTTAGACGCCTGTGCCCGCTACCTTCTGTTCTCCAAGCAGCCATCACAGGCACAAAGGATGTATGAAAAAGCTCTGCAGATTTCTGAAGAAATACAAGGAGAAAGACACCCGCAGGTAAGGGAGAAAAGGGTAAGAAGAGGGACTATGTAAAATAAAGCCTTCAAAAGTGAAGGGGTGTAGTGCCACACTCGTTGGGAAGAGAAGCAGCGGGTGGTGCTAGATTGAGGAGGAAGTCCTAGATCTTCCTCCTTGTGCCCCAGTCTCTTCATTTTCTTAGTGCCAGTCCGCCTTCCTCCACCTGCTCATCTCAAACAGAATTTGGGACTGCTGATCAATTACTGGGTCTGCCCAGAACTTTTTGCATGAGTCAGTTATTCAACAGACCAACCTTTCTACACCGCAGGTCTAGCCAGGCTTCAGTGGACACAGTACAGCATTTCAGAGTGGGGCCTGTAAACCCCCATGAGAACCTTATAAGGAACTGGTTAATACAAGAATATCCTTATTTTCCTTGCCCCACAGCTAAAATGGCAGAAGGTGGGGAAGGAAGGAACGAAGGACTGCATCAGAAAACTTTTAAACCACTGACATAGTATAGAATTTAAGCACAGCATGTAAAGCTTTACCTTAGAACACTAAACACAATAAACTAAAATCATCTGTCTCTTCTCTGTCAAAGTCAGAGGTAAGGAGTGGATCACTTTGTCTATGAATACCTGCTTACTTGCAACATAGGACACAAAAATTTTAACTGAACGTATCCCAAAGCTGGGGTAGTAGTTGGGTAGGGAGTGTTTTGAAAGAAAAGGGAGTTTGAACTATGAATTATCTCCGGGAAACGGATTTACGACTTGTTACAGAGCCCCTTAATAGAGTATAATTGAGGAATTAAAAAAAAGGCAAGCATGGAATTCAAATCACCAAGCCCTAGAATCATGGGGCTTAAAGCATGGCTTCAGTAGGGAAGAAGGTATGGAAGCCTGCCTCTCATAGTCCCCAAATTTTAAAAACTCTTAGTGGGCATCTTCCTAAACAGAGGATGTGTTTCTTCTTTTTGACGTGCCTCGGGGTTACCAGCAAGAATGACAGAGGCAACTAAACCATAGGAGACTGGCTTCTCAGTATTGCTGAACCTTAAATGGGATCGTACAGCTCCTTTTTGCTGTTATTTTTCATTTGGTGCTTCTAATTTGATAATTAGTTAACAAATAATGTTCATCCTGTTTCTGAATTTCTAGATTTTTATCATTTTCCAAAGGATCACATCGACCACTGTACAACTGTGAATAACAAATGCCCACAATTTGTTAAAGGCTGGTACCCCTCACCTTTATGGAATGCTAGGAAAGATGAAATAAATATTAAGTGTATATTTCACAGTTTGATAAACTCCGTATTAATATTCTATGTAGATTTGTTTTTACAGAGAAGCTGTCTTTTCTTTTCTATATAGACCATTGTGCTGATGAGTGACCTGGCTACTACGCTGGACGCACAGGGCCACTTTGACGAGGCCTATATCTATATGCAGAGGGCATCAGAGCTGGCGAGACAGATAAACCATCCTGAGCTACACATGGTGCTCAGCAACCTCGCCGCAATTCTGATGCACAGAGGTGGGTAGCAACGGGAACTTGACTGACTCGCTTTAGGGAGGGATGCCGCTGGGTTTGTAATTTGTGAAATGGTGTGTGGGGAGGGCGAGGGGCGCTGAGGAAACCCCTCAATCAGAAGGCCGGTTGAACGAGGGCCGAGAAGAGTGCACGCTAGGTTGCAGTTCGCACAACTTCTGCAGGCCCGCGCTGGCCTGTCAACGCACACCAAGCCAGAGAAAGCCTTGCAGTGACAGTGCCTTCTTTCTTTAGTGCTTTACAGATTTCTCAATGATGTTTCCACAATTGCAATGTGTGACCGTGGAGCTGGTGTGGTGGGGAGTATCAGCCTGACGTACGTTTCTGAATGTCAGCACTCTGTGCCACGCTGCCCAGGGCTTCACCCGTAATTTCCGGTCTGCTACACACACTGCCAGCAGTGAAGTCCTTGGCTACTCAAGGGCCTAAGGGTACAGTGGAGAGGACAGGTAGAAACCCACACCGCTCAGTGGGTCGCAGTTCTGCACCTCGGCCAGTACCAGCCTCTCGGCGCCAGCTTGTCAGCTGAGGCTGAAATGAGGCAGCACCAGTCTGCTGCTCACTGAGCACACAGTGAATTAGACCTGCATCCTCATTAGTGCTTTCTCTTCAGAACCACCTTGAAAACATGTTTCCTTCTTATTGTCCCTTCTCTCTGGGTTATTTTAGAGCGATACACACAAGCAGAAGAGATCTACCAGGAAGCACTGAAGCACGCAGAGCTGAAAAGAGATGAGATTTCGATACAACACATCAGGGAAGAGTTGGCTGAGCTGTCAAGAAAAAGTACACCTTTGACTTAATTTTATCGAGCTCTGAATCCATTCTTGTTGTAGGGAGAATAATTTCTAGTAACCCAGAAGAATAGCTATTATCCTAGTCTCTGTGGCACCCAAATCAATGGCTTAAATCCTTTGTTCTTGATATTCAGGTTTCCTCAGCTTAGTTTCGGTGAAGGACAGGTTGTATACACTGCCATTTTTGTTCTTTAAAGGAAAAACAACTTTCGGTCCTGACTGTGACCTTCGGGACTGCCGACAAATGATGCTTTCAGTTGCAACATGCGATTAGGTGCTGCTCCTGCTGGTTTTCCTCTAGGCTGTGGGTGTGTTAACTCAGCCTGGCGTTTCTACCAGTGAGATTCTGGCCACTGACTTGCTGCCCTTGCCTCTCTGACTGTATCAATTCTGCAGACAGACCAGAAGTGCCTGTCTCAAGGCAAAGGGGAATTAATGGTGAGTTTTTCTTACTATCTGTTTCATGAAGCACAGCATGGGGTTTAATGCATAAAGGAAGAAAAGTAGTATCTTAGTTTGCTGCCAGCATCCAGCTTTAAAGTGGGATTTAGGCACTTGAAGCTATAGCACCCATTTGATTAGAAGCGAACCACATGCATCTAGTTATATATAACTATTAAAAACTGGGGGTGGGAGAAGGAATGATAGAACCTCTTATCTGTCAGTGTTATCTGAGCACTTGACTTCCTTTGCAACCTTGTCACACAACTGAGCCATCTCAAGTACTCTTTAAAATTCAGCCTGCACCCTAGACCTCTGACTCAGAATGGGGCTCTCCAAGGGTAGTATTTAAAAACTCCCAGTAATTCTGATCTGTACCACTGGTATAGTGGAACTCCTGACCTGAATCCTAGTCCTGGCTTTTTGATCTTGGATTTCAATATCCTCATCTGTAAAATGAGATTCTTTTTTAGCTGTGGAAGAAGGTCTTTAGTCAGATGACTTTAAATGACTAGACTGCTATGTTGAAAGAGCTCTATCACACTGCCTCAAACACAGATGGACAGTCTTACCTCAGCAGTCTTACAAATGAATAGTTTTCTAGGACCACGAAAGAATACTGAGCCTGTTGGTGTGCCTGTGGGGTGGGATGTGAGTGGGACTGACAAACTGGTATTTTTGGTTTGTATGTACATACTGGAAGAATCTTTTCATAATAAACTAGAGACTATACAACAGTATTGCATGTATTCCAGTCATCTTTGAGTTTCTCATAAAACATAACTTATTGAAGAGTTAATAAAATACCAAAAACCCTGAGGTAAAAATCCTCAGGGATTAGACCGAAACTAGAATTTTGTATTTTGCAGATGTAAATTTCTTCCTACTCTTTAAGCTCATATATTATTTAACCACCCAGCTAATTCCTTTAATCAAGTTAGAGAGATAAGATATAATACAAATCAGATTGAGTTTCAGTGCAACCCAGTCTTGATGGTGACTTTTTTTTTTTTAAATTAATGTCAATCACTCACCTTCTGTATTGAGAATGTTTTTACCTTTTCACAATTGCAGGGGTTACTGAAAGTTAGGGTTTTTTACTCCCAAGTTTTATTTATTAATTTTTAATCCTCCACAGTGATTCAGAGCTCATGGTCCCGTTGTTGGAAAAACTGTGGGAGTTTTCGGAAGGAAAGTCTCTTCCTGTGGGTGTTCTCATTGCAGTCCATCCACACTGTCATAAAACCAGGCAGTGACGCAAAAGGACTGATCCTGTTTACTGACTGGTCTGAACTAAAAAGTGAATTGTTCAAAATGGTGTACGTTAAAATTTTTTTTTTCTAGGACTGTTGTAAAATTGCATAAGATTTAATTGTACTATGTCACCTGAGGTTTCAGGACATAAATATTTTAAAAATAGAATCACTCAGCATACCAAAATAAAAGCATTATGAAATTTCCAATCATAAACATGCACTAGAGAATTGGCTGTCAGAATACTTTATGAACAATATTAGGGGCCGGGTGCAGTGGCTCATGCCTGTAATCCTAGCACTCTGGAAGGCCGAGGCCGGAGGATTGCTCAAGGTCAGGAGTTCAAGACCAGTCTGAGCAAGAGTGAGACCCTGTCTCTACCAAAAAATAGAAATTATCTGGACAACTAAAAATATATAGAAAAAATTAGCCGGGCATGGTGACACATGCCTATAGTCCCAGCTACTCGGGAGACTGAGGCAGGAGGATCACTTGAGCCCAGGAGTTTGAGGTTGCTGTGAGCTAGGCTGACGCCACAGCACTCTAACCCAGGCAACAGAGTGAGACTCTGTCTCAAAAAAAGAAAAAAAAAACCCCATATTAGGAAGACCTTAATTTAGTTCTGGGTGCCAAAAAACCACGTGTGAAGATACAGTACCAGAACACTGAAATCTCAGTCTGCAAAGAATATTATGCCTGGGTTTGCAGCTAACTTTACCAAGTCACCAGTGACTCTCAGTACTGTGCTTACCGTTTAAATCATGGTAAGGTGAACCTCCATAGGTAAGCCATATGAGCATTTTGTCCCTTCATTGTTTTGCACTAAAAAATGGTATTGGATTTTATCTCCCATTCTGAAGTTTCTTCTCCAGGCGACAGATGGACTCACACGCACATGCACTGTGAGGAGGATGGCGTGAGTGGCTCACAGCAGCTCACCTTGGGGTCCTCAGGTGGAACTGCAAGAGTAACAAGTTAGGCTCTAACCTGACACATTCTCAGAAATTGTAGTTGACCTTTGAACAACGTGGGGGTGTTAGGGGCGCTGACCTCCCCACGCAATTGAAATCTGCATATAACTTTTGATTTCCTAAAAACTTTACTAATAGCTTGGGAAGCCTTACTGGTAACATAAACAGTTGATTAACACATATTTTGTGTGTTACGTGTATTATATACTGTATTCTCAGAATAAAGCTAAAGAAGAGAAAATGTTATTAAGAAAGTAATTGTTTTTCATTCATGTTAAAATTATATCTGTATGTACATATATGATACCAACTTTTGAAGTAGTAGGAACTCTAACCACTAAGCTTGATCTAAAGTTTATTTTGAGGACCTCAGGTATACAAGAACGGAACAGTGACAGGAGCGAGGGCTTTGACTTCAGACAAATGTGGGCTTATGGTCTATCTTTGTCCATTATTGAATTATATGAACAAAGTACTAAACCTATGTCTTCGTCCATAAAATAGGGATCAGACGCCAGTACTACAGGTGATATGAGGGTCTTGGTCAGTAGTTAATCATGCGACTTTTCTTTACTTTTCTTTAAAAGTTTAGGTCTACTTGCAAGTCTATAAAGTGCAAATTTTTTTTCATCCTGAGAGATCTCTATTTCTCCCCTTTCCAGTTATTAGTGGCATTCTTCCCAAACTGTTAGTATCTGTATGCTATAGAAAGATGCTTAAATGCTTTGATCAAATTGTATGAGAGAAATCTAAAAACTCAGGAAGCAACTTTTAAGAATAAACTGACCCTCTAATACCTTAGTTTTGAATTCAATCTTTTAAATTGTTTGCACCTTGAGAATCTGTGAAATGAATACATTCAACAATTAACTCTTGTCCCAAGGAAGCAAAGAAAGAGTAAACGCTGGCACGTAGAGATGGGGAAAGGACTATTATGTTCACCTTGAAGAGTTTTTCAGGATGCAGCACAGAGCAAGTCTAAAAGACTGAGACACTACACAGATTATTATCTTTTAACTCAACCAATCATATATCAAATAAGGGAAAGTTTTGCCTTTGAAACCTGAGACACCAAAGAGCCTTAAATCACAAATAATCTACTGTGGCTATGGACAGGGTAGTCAAATTTATTTCAAAACAAAAGCTTTGTTGGGCTGCATCAAATGCAGGAAAAAAAGGAATACTTAGGGGCATGGCTAAATTACCAGTGTGCATAACAGTGAGGTATGCCTCAAATAAGCCTTTAAAACTTTATAAACTGAACTATAACATACCCATGCAGTAATATTTTTTCAGTGCTACTAATGGAAAAAAAATTAAAGTCTGCATTGGAAATTTACAATATGGCAGAATTTTGTTGCTCCCACCTTTTGACCCTAATGTACAGATTTTATGACAGGGTCTGTGTTAAAAATCTAAACATTTGCACAAGATTTTAAACATCACTGGGAAGCTAAATTTAGAGAAAACAAAATCAGATAAAAGTACAATGCCCGTGACAGCCAACATTACGTAATTCGGCTGTATGAGGTTGTTTAGAAGGCCAGGGTTAAAAAGATAGACAAAAAGATTTTTAAAAATTACCCCTAAAGTCGATGCGCTGATTTGAACATAAGTACACCAGATGCTACAGCAAGGGGCACACTGCAAAAAGGTCGTCTATTTACAGAGAGTGACTGAGAGACATTATGGTTTTCTTTACAGACAGAGGTAAGAACAGGAAGTGTCCACCTTTCAATCCTCCACTATTGTTAATATTATAATCCACTGAATTGCCTGTACCAAAGGCAGTTTTTTGTTTTTTCCCATTTGATTCTCCAAATGCATTTCCATCATTTCTTCATCATTTGTGGCCCTGGCTCTCCTCAAAAGTCTCTGGGCACAAGTCACAGGAGGGCAGGTTTTTGACCTGCAATTAAAAACAAAATCACCAAAAACTAGAGATCCCTCCACTGCACCCTGTCCCCGCGCCTCCCCTGCGCAGTTCAGTCATCGCTATCCGACAGCGTCTCGTACTGTGCCGAGAGCAGCGGGGCGGGCTCTCGCTCCCAGATCCTGTTCTGTTGGTGAGCTGCTTGGTTCACAGCAGAGGGGGCACACGCAATCGGTGTTGGTGGCGTACTGCTGAGCATCCGCATAGTCAGAGGGTTGTAAGGAAACTGAGTTGAGCCTGATAAAAGAAAAATTAAGTTTTCATTGTCATGAGCATAGTTGCTGTTTCACCTAATACAACTTTTGTGGGATGGAGTAGGACAGGGTTATTCTACTAAAGCAGTCACGTGACAGTATGAAAGCAAAATGAATACAATATGAAGGGCTGGGTTCGCTACTTAGGCGCTGAGTGGGAGTCTAAAAAGGAAGAATAACATGAGGAAACACACGGCGAGGGCTGCTGAGCCTAGAAGAGAAAGCCCGAGGACGGATGTTTAGTTGTCTGTAAGCATCAGGTGCTTCCATGGAGAATCCAAGTGGGACTACCGAGTACTGAGCTCTAACTGGAAGAGCCTGATTACGCCAAGCATTTTCTTGACTCTTTAAGGGAAACACAGGAGTACAGCTGTCAGGGGACAGGCACCCAGGAACTTCCGCAGGCCAAGGGGCAGCAGGATGCATGTCATCTGCCGGATTTCCCTGGGCAGATTTGAAAGTGTGTAAGCCTGAGAAGTGGCTGGGGTGCATTAACAAGAGCACTGCTACCCCTTGTCAATTTCCGGGTTAACTGTACCCAGAAAGCCTCCTTCAACTTAAACCCTAAAAACATAAAACATACCATTTCATCAAATAATTTCATGTATGGCCTGATAATTCCTTCCTTAAGAGAAGTGAGAAGCAGAAATCATCGGTCTAGGCTATAAGTTTACAAACTAACAGAAAACCACTTTGCATGTGGCAAGAGAATTTTATAAAGCAAGTTATACTGGTAAGTTTTACTGATATAATTTATATATGTCTTGAGGGGGAGGGCACATTTCAGATTTTTTCAGTGATGTTTGTGTGTTAACCCTTAAGGAAGGGATGGTTTATTATTCTCTGAAACCCTAAAATTCACAGCAAATATCCTAATTTAAAAAAAAAAAAAGCCTGTTCCTATTTAAAAACTACCATGAACAGTTATTACGTTTTATTAAAAAGTTTACAAATAGGCATAAAATGGACATTAATAATAATCCTAGATAGTTTTTCGTCAGTTTCATCAGTTTGTGTACATATAGTGAACCTACAGGCAGATGGCTTTTTTTTCCTTTATTAATCCATGGCTCCTCCAACTCCTGCTTTTTTTTTTTTTTTTAAGAGACAGGGTCTTGCTCTGTCATCTACGCCTGAGTGCGGTGGCCCAATGATAGCTCACTGCAGCCTTAAACTTCTAGGCTCAAGTGACCCTCCCACCTCGGCCTCCTGAGTGGCTGAGATTATAGGTGTTGAGCCACTGTGCCTGGCCTTACACAATAGCTTTTTAAACTATTCTTCCCATTTCCAACTCTGATTTCTTAGTATTTCCCTAAGAACCTTCTCTAAGAATGTCTACATGAAAAGCTAAATTAAAGGTGAAGTTCTCTTAGGAGCAGCACTGTACATTCAGGTACAGTTCATGAAAGAACTGAAACCATAGACTTACTTGCTTTGTAAATGGCAAATACTGGCTACAGCATAATATAGAAGGAGAATGGAGGAGATTATTTTTCATAGCTCCTTCTTTGTTCACAGTAAACAGAACTTGCATTCTTAAAATTTTTGAAATTGTATTTGCATTCAATTTCTATCCTGAAAAGTAGAATCTATTAATGATACAGAAATGGGTATATAATTTTCCAAACTATTAAAGTTTCTAATTTTCGAAGAATGACCAAGGCATTGCTATAAATTGCTTTGTCTCATTTTCTAGCACTTGAACCAGGGTTCTCACCTGTTGAAGAGGGCCTGTCTTCCCAGGCCCACCCTGGCGTCTGCCTGTGGTAATCCCCTTCTGAATGCACAGAGGAGACTGAAGAGGGCCGTTCGGTTCCTAAGTAGCCTTGCCCAGGGATAGGAGATTTAGATTTCTTGCTGTTTGACTTGCTGATCAGCTTTGGTTTGCAAACTCCTCCTAAAAGTGAAATTCAAGTTAAATTATGAATTATTCATGCATAATATTTAAGTTCTCAACTTAAAAATCTACCAGAATGCTAATAATTATATAATGCTAAGTGTAAAAAGCAGAATAGCAGCATGAAAAATCCAGACCCTAGTACTCAATGAATTAAAAAATACTACAGGCATACCTCAGAGATATTATGGGTTCAGTTCCAGACCACTGCAAATACCGCAATAAAAGCGAGCCACGCAAATTTTTTCATTTCCCAGTGCACATAAAAGTTATGTTTACACTATACTGTAGTCTACTAAGTGTGCAATAGCATTATGTCTGAAGAAAAAAAAAAGGCACATATCCTAATTAAAAAATACTTTATTGCTAAAAAATGCTAACAGTCATCTGAGCCTTCTGGAGCTATGATCGTATTGCTGGCGGAGGGGCCCGCCCGGGGTGCTGACAGCCGCCGCCTGACGAGGACAGCAGTTGCTGAAGTTTGAGTGGTGTGGCTGTTTCCCACAGTGAGACGTCAGTGAAGGGCCTGCCACGCTGACTGATTCTCCCTTTCACAAAGATATCTCTGTAGCATGCGATGTGATTTTAACCACAGCAGAACTTATTTCAGAATTGGAGTTGATCCTCTCAAACCCTGCCACTGCTTTTTTAATGAAGTTTACGTAATATCCCAAATCCTCTTTGTCATTTCAGCAGTATTCACTGTGTCTTCACTAGGAGTAGATTCCATCCCGGGAAACCACGCTTTCTTTGCTCATCCGTAAGCAAGCTCCTCATCCGTTCAAGTTTGATCCAGAGACTGCAGCAGTTCGGTTGCATCTCGGGCCCCCCTTCTAATTGCAGTTCTCTCGCTATTTCTGCCACATCCGCAGTGATTTCCTCTACTGCTGTCTTGAGCCCCTCAAAATCATCCATGAGGGTTGAAATCAACTTCTTTCAAACTCCTGTTAATGTTGATATTTTGG
Source organism: Avahi laniger (assembly GCA_963575035.1). Classification (NCBI taxonomy): domain Eukaryota; kingdom Metazoa; phylum Chordata; class Mammalia; order Primates; family Indriidae; genus Avahi; species Avahi laniger. The sequence goes on along the minus strand of CAUYSK010090481.1, from coordinate 46,178 downwards.
CCTCCTACTATGAATTATAATTGTTCTTAATGGCATGTAGAATGGTGAATCATTTCCAGAAGGTTTTCAATTTACTTTGCCCAGATCCATCAGAGGAGTCACTATCTACAGCAACTGTAGCCTTACAAAATGTATTTCTTGAATAATGGGACTTGAAAGTTGAAACGACTCCTTGATCCACGAGCTACAGAACGGACACTGTGTTAGCAGGCGTGAATTGTACATCTCCATCAGAGCTCTTGGGTGGCCAGGTGCAGTGTGAATGCTCAGTAATAATGTGAAAGGAATATTTTTTTCTAAGCAGGTTTCAACAATGGGCTTAAAATATTTAGTAAATCACACTATAAACAGATGTGCTGTCATCCACGCTTTGTCGTTCCATTTATAGAGCACAGGCAGATTTAGCATAATTCTTAATACCATTTTCAGAATGGCAAATAATCACTGGCTCAACTTAAAGTCATCAGCTGCATTAGCCCTTAACAAGGGAGTCAGCTTGTCCTTTGAAGGTCTGAAGCCAGGCTTTGACTTCTCCTGTCTAGCTATGAAAAGTCCTACACTGCATCTTCTTCCAAGAGAAAGCTGTTTCTTCTACATTGAAAATCTATTGTTTAGTGCAGCTGTCTTCGTCAATGATCTTAGCCTGAGCTTCTGGATAACTTCCTGCAGCTTCTCCATCAGCACTTTCTGCTTTACCTCGTACTTTTGTATCATAGAAACAACTTCTTTCCTTAAACCTCATGAACCAACCTCTCTGCTAGTTTCAAATTTTTCTTCAGCAGCTTCCCTGCCTCTCTCAGCCTTCACAGAATCAAAGAGAGGTAGAGCCTTGCTTTGGATTAGGCTCTGGCTTAAGTGTCGTGGCTGGTTTGATCTCCTGTCCAGACCACTAGACTTTTTCCGTATCGGCAATAAGGCTGTTTTGCTTTCTTATTTATGTGATCCTCAAAGTAGTGCTTTTAATTTTCTTTAAGATCGTTTCCTTTGTATTTACAACTTGGCTGTTTGGCACAAGAGGCCTAGCTTTTGGCCTGTCTGAGCTTTCAATATGCCTTCCTCACTAATCATTTCTGGCTTTCGATTTAAAGTGAGAGATGTGTGACTATTCCTTTCACTTGAACACTGAGAGGCCACTGTAGGGTTATTAGCTGGCCTAACTGCCACACTGTTGTGTCTCCGGGAACAGGGAGGCCCAAGGAGATGGGGAACAGCTGGTCAGTGGGGCGGTAAGAACACACACAACGTTTATGTAAGTTCGCGCTCTTACCTAAGTGCATTCATGAAGCCCCTAAATAATTAAAATAGTAACATCAAAGATCGCTGATCACCATAACACATATAATAATAATGAAAACGTTTGAAATGTTGCGGGAATTACCAAATGTGACAGAGACACAAAGTGAACACATGCTGTTGAAAAAAATGGCACTAACAGCCTTGCTCAATGCAAGGTTGCTACAAACCTTCAATTTGTAAAAAACAAAAACAAAAACAAAATTGTCAGTAAAGCAGTAAATTGTCAGTAGAGTAAAATGAGGCACGCCTGTATTTAAAAGAAAACCGTAATTTCACTTGTAGCACTCCCCTCCCCTGCCCCATAAAAAAGTATGTCCTCGTGCCATAAACTTAAAAATACGGTAACCAAGGAACTGAAGTTTCCAAAACAACAAAGCTTCTTTACTGGCCTAATAGTACAGAAACTGTGCTAAGGCTGGGCACAGTGGCTCACGCCTGTCCTAGCACTCTGGGAGGCTGAGGCAGGAGGATCGCTTGAGGTCAAGAGTTTGATACCAGCCTGAGCAAGAGTGAGACCCCGTCTCTACTAAAAATAGAAAAAATTAGCCGGGCATGGTGGCACACGCCTGTAGTCTCAGCTACTGGGGAGGCTGAGGCAGGAGGATTGCTTGAGCTCAGGAATTGGAGGTTGCTGTGAGCTAGGCTGACGCCACGGCACTCTAGCCAGGATTACAGAGCAAGACTCCTTTTCAAAAAAAAAAAAAAAAACCTGTGCTAATCAAATAAGGCAGGATGACAAAAATCTTAAATCCTCACTAACCACCCACCCCCTAATTTAGAGGAAAGCAAACAGAGGAGCTAACACACAACACCAAGAAATAACACGCAGGGGAAGATATGTAAGCCTTTTCATGCCGCTCCAGGACCTCAGCAGAAGCTCAGCAAGTCATGGTGGCCCTTTTTAGCTGACCACACTTTTCTGGTTGGTGAACTCAGCAGAAGTTCACAGGAGTTAGACAACCCTGGTGAAGGGCTCTAGAACAAAACAGTGAAAAGATCTCAGAAGAGATCAGAGCCCAAGTCACCAGCAAAATTTTTCCTGAGTCCCAGAACAATTTCACCTTGCCCCAAAACCTGTACAACCAGTATAAGTCTAATTGCATAACAGTCACCAATGTTATAACCTTAAAATACACACACTTAAAATCAATACAATAGGAAGGTAAGAGCAAAGAGGGGAAGATAATTCTCAGTTTTTAGAGCAGGAAGTAAATCAATACTATCTTAAAGTTAGTATGTGTAGGTTAACAAAACAACCACCCTCCAATCTCTTTAATCTTTTTCTTAACCATAGTGAGATCTTTTGCTTGAAGATAACAAAGGAAAATAAACCTAAACTAAAATTGAAATATATGGCTGAGTTTTGGGTAATTTTTAAGCACAAGAGGTAGTAGTTCTCAAAAGATTAAGAAAGAAGTTATAACATTAAAAGCCTAGAGTCATGGTTTTTTGTGTGCTTGGTTTTAACAAAATGTATAAAATGATCTCGTTCTGTCTTTTTATCTGTCTGTACAGACATGTCTGGAATGATGCTTATCAAATAGTAACATTAGCTTTCTCAGTGATGTGATTTAAAGGATTTTTTTTTCCCTTTTCTTACTCTTTTCTATGGCTATAATTCTTTTATACTGAGCCTATCACTTGTTATTACAACAGTAAGTCACTTTTATTCAAAAATAATAGGATACACTTGTGTTATAATTACAATGTATATGTAAAGATAAAGACTAGATTCAAATAAATAAAAAGCTATGCCAGGAGGATGACATTCTGGGTAAAAATTTTCTTCCTTTTTATTTCTGCTCATGTTACTATAATATCTGGGCAGGTTAATAATTTTTTAAAAAGGTACAACCCTCAGAGATGACGCTGAACACATAAAGACATAAATGAAATCTCTTAGTGATGCATTAGAACTTGGGAAACAAATTGACTTTTTCTTGGGGAACTGAGCAGAAGAACACTAAAATTCAAACTTTACCTGAATGAGGTGATGGGTCCCCTTCCTCTCTCCGGGTCTCGCCACTGGTCACGACTGAGGTGTTGGCAGTACCAGGCACTACTCCCACAGGTTGGGACATGACAACTCCATGATCCTCAACTTTGTCATCAAAGCTTCCCATGAGAGCCTTCCTGATAATGTCCTCTAGACCGAGATTACTGGCAGGATCAGCAAAAGAATGACCTCTAGAACTAACCGAGCCTGAAAGAGAACCCAAAGCATTTCCACTTGCTTCCCAGAGGTGTATCAGGAAACAGAGACAAGAACAGACTACATACAGCCCTTCAGCCCACTGAACACACACAGCAAGTTTCCTAAAACAACTGAGAACCCACAAATAATATTAAATAAACCCACAAATTAAAATCCACCTCAATCCACAAATAATAACTCAAGGCAATTTGTATCCTGAGTCAGTCACCTACATTTCTGTTAAAGTTACTCCATTGAGAGTTTTCTTTTTTCAGTTCCCTAGTTTCTATACTATTCTTTAATAATTTTGATTCCCTTTGTTTATCTTTTTAATAAGTATTTATTGAATTTTAATTCCCTTCTATGTTAATCTCCCCTAACTAAATTATCTATTTATTCGTTTTTGCATACTGGAGCAGTCAGGCCCCGGGTGTACAGCTGGTACTTAGTATGTATTTGTTGGATGGATTGCTCCTGCTTTGTATTGCTAAACAATGTCTTTTGAATCTTACCTGACGTAGTAACTGCTGGCAAATTAAAGATCTCAGTTCCTGGCTGAGCAGCTGCTGTATTTAAACAAATATTCAAGTTAACTGAGATGTGATAATCATATACATCAAAATCCAGTTTTAAAAAATCCTACAATAAAATTAATCTTTTTTTTTTTTTTTTTTTTTTTTTGAGACGGGGCCCCACTCTGGTGCCGGGACTGGAGTACAGTGGTGTCATCGTAGCTCACTGCAACTTCAAGCTTCTGGACTCAAGCGATCCTCCCACTTCAGCCTCCTGAGTAGCTAAGATGACAGGTGTGCACCACCATGCTGTGCTAATTTTTTTTTTGTTTTTTGTAGAGATGGGGTCTCACTGTTGCCCAGGCTGGTCTTGAATTCCTGGCCTTCCACCTTGGCCACTCAAAGTGTTAGGATTATAGAGGTGTGAGCCACTGAGTCTGGCCAAAATCAATTTTTTTATTTTCTATGATCTCAACCTTTATTTTTCACCCATTAAGATAAAATGAAAGAAATAACTATTTTTTTTTTAAAAAAGGAAATCAGGAAATAAGTCGGGTGAGAAAAATTTTAACAAGAGCAATACGCCACTGGGCATGGTTGTGCATGCCTGTAATCCCAGCTACTTGGGAGACTGAGGTGGGAGGATCACTTTAACCCAGGAGTTGGAGGCCAGCCTGGGCAACATAGTGAGATCCCATCTCTAAACAAAAACAAAAGAACCTCAGGAACAATATAACCCAGAGAAGGGAAAGAAACTTTGCATTGTAGGGAAAAGCAAATAGGAAAAAGTTGCTCTTGGAATCCAGGCTTCCTAGTGAAGAAGCAACTCTAGACACTAAGATGACCCCTGCAGGTACAAACAGGTTTGAGATGAGAGCCAGGGGAAAGCCATTCAGTGAACAGTGTGAAAACGGCTGTTTCCCTGCCATGGAAATTAAGGGCATTCCCTAGATAAGACCAAATACTCTGTTCACTGTTTTCGTTCCTGCAGACTGCACAATTTCTAATTTTAACAGTTTGAATGATAACAGCAGAAGACTTGGGAACCCCTATAAAGCACTTTGCCCAAAGAGGAAGGAATTTGGGGCTATAAATGGTGTTTCAAATTGATGCTGAGAATTTTAAAGAGAAAAAAAGAGCAGAGGAAACGGGTGACTAAACAAATGATGTTCCAGAGAAGAATGCAGAGTTCTGGATGAGACCACAGAGGGTGGACTCTTACTCCAGGAATGACAGCCATTTGTGAAGAGGGAAGAGTGCATGTGCTTAGAAACTCACTTTCTTGATCAGAGAGGCTTTAAACTGACAAGAGGAAGCGTAAAATTTCCCTGAATAACTATAAAACAATTACTAAAGATGAGTCTTCTTACTCCTGGCCCAGGTAACACAGGAAGTAAGTTGAACCTGAAGTAACAGCCTTGTAATTATCACAAAGTTTGTGGAACAGGACTCATTCATTCACTTAACAAATACTTACTGAGCAATTGTTTGGCTAAATCATAATAAAATTACCTTCTTATCCATGAAAAATGGTCAGATAAGACAATTTCATGTAGTTAAACAATAATACTTAGATACTGTATTTACAATGCACCCCTTCCTTTGCCTATGGAGCTTACAGTTCAGTGTGGTACTTTCTGAGGCCCTACAAATCATAATCGCCTGGGTAGTTTAGTAAAAATGCAAATTTTCTACATTCCTGGGGCCCAATTATTCCCCAATTTAATAGGCACTCCAGGTAACTGTGGGGCATATTGAAGTTTAGGGCCTCTGGTTTCACACAGATGGGCAAACTGTTGAGAGAGGACGTGGTAACTGATCAGAAATGAGCAGGGGAGGGAAGGCAGATACAGAGAGCCTTGAGGAGCAGCTTTGACAGGAGGAGGTAGCCACCCTCAGGAGGAGATGAGGGAGGGAAGGAGGAGCGCCAGGACAGGGGTGGCTGAAGTAAAGGAAACTGTGGTGGTGCAGGAGGAATATTTTGTGGAGGTGAAATGTAAATTCAATTTTAGATATTTAAGGAGCCAGTAAGATATTCAAGAAGAAATTAGGACTGCAAAGATATACTGGACTGTAGATATAAATTTGGGACTTTTTAGCAGAAAAGTGACAGTTTAAACCCCTAGAGTGGATGAAATGACTCAGAGATTACAATGCATGAACAGAAAACCAACCACGGGCCAGGCAAAGCAAGACTGAGCTTCTAAGGAGACAGAAATGGCCAAAGACGTAGAGAAAAACCAGGAGAATGTAGCACCTGAAAGCAAAGAGAAGAGAGTATTTCTGGAAAAGGGAAGTGGTTCACTATGTCAAAAGTTGCAAAGAGATCAAATAAAGTAAGTTTTAAAGCATTAAGGTATTTTAAAAATAAAGTCATCAATGTCCTTGGGAACACTGAACTGAGAGATAAGGAGTAGAAGCGAAGCTTTCTTGGTTGCTGATGGCTTTGATTTCTAAATTCTACTTCTCAGTGAGGACTGAATGTGCCCTGGGGTCCCAGGAACCCACTGGTTCTTTAATATAAATTTTACTTTCCACAATTAAAAACAATTCTCACAATCAAAGAAAATCCTAGACTCTAAAGCAATTTTGTTAGTATTTGCCTTAAGACTTTAATGCACTTTATCCCTTATTAAAATTAGGGGCTTGTTTTAGCATACATTTTCAGACAGTAGAGACTGCCACGCTAAAAACACCCAACAGGGTACTCTGCTCAATAAACGACTGTCGAATCAATGAATGGCAGAGCCATTGCGTAAGGACAATGTAAAACGTTAGGTAAGAGAAGAAACTATAAAGTGGACCTCCTCAACTCATACATGTGAGTCATTTCCCTGTCAAGAATGTCCCACCAAAAGGGTGAGACAAAGGCTAGAGAGGATAAGAGCAACAGCTTGTTTCTCTAAGATCTGTATGTCTCCATTGTTGGACACATTAATCTCTGGGTTCTGAGAGAATATGGAATGAAAGCACCATATTTCTGCTGGTGACATCTGAGGAGGTGTAAATAACAGATGAAACTGCTGACGACTACAGACAGAAAATAATAATATTTTTAAAAAAGAAAAGATATCTTTAAGCCTGACAGCAATTCTGGTCAGCATTCCAAAATATTTATCTTTTACGTGATTTTTTTTGTTGCCACTCAAAAAGAGACTCTAGTAACTAAAAGCTGGGATAAGTTCACAAACAGTAAGTGACACTGGGTTCATCCTTTTTCTCTGATGGTCAACATTTATCAATCACAAAGCGGCACAGATCCAAACACACATCCACCTGGCATTTCATAGCCCACAATTTCCTTTAACAGGGTCAGGAGACTAGTTGATGGGAGATCACAGAAAAAAGGCAGATCACTGTGTACCCAGAGTCTATCACTGGGAAAAACCGAGGAAAAGACGGACAAGAAAGACCCTAGGGCAGCAGAGTGAGTATGCCAAGTGAGAGTTATCAGGAGTGTCTGGTCAGTGCGCGCACACCGACCCGGAGCACAGAGCTTTCTACGGGAAACTCACCAACAACGTGGCTAAGATGCTTTGAGTATAGAACGGTTAGAACCATTTAGTCCATCATTGGAAACACGGACACTGGAGCTGGGATGCCCGGGGTTTGAACTGCAGCCCCATTACTTACTAGACATGTCACCTGCACCAGTTATTAAACTTCTGAGTCTCAGTTTCCTCATCTACAAAATGGAGATAATTACAATATACAGCATGTAGAGTTGTTGTCAGGATTGAGGTTACATCTATACATGCTCTGAATAGAGCCTAGCACATAACCTTTTGCTCCCATGTTATATTTTTAGATGGTGAGTTTATCAGAGTTGTTTGAATGCTTAATGATTCAGCTAAGATCTAGAAAGACACAGGTAGGGCAGAAAAAGTAGTTGGGATGGAGCAAGCACAGACTGCCTTCTCCTATATGTGGGGCTAGAAACAGCAAAAGCAGAGCAGGGGAGAGGTGCAGATTAAGAGTAGCCCAGGAGTCCCTGACTTCTATATTCGTACTAAGTACACTATAACTTGACAGTGTATAGGTTGCCAACTAAAAGCTAATACAACCTTAAGCTACCTTAATAACGATGAATTTAGGATCAATCATATCACACTACTCATTTTGTATTACTCAGAAGCGACTGAAAGGCTAGGCTATGGTTTTGGTGGTGAGCAACTGAGACTATAGGGGTACTCAGAAAGAGGACACATGAAGAACAACTGGTGAACCTAGAGATATTTATAGAGATAAAAAGACTCACGAAGACTCTTCACATATCCGAGATATCATGTGAAGATGGCCCAAATGGATAAAACTAAAATCAGTGGGTAGGAGAAGAAAAAACAAAATAAAACTACAGAGCGTTAATCCAGTCCCACCTAAGAAAAAAGTGTCCTAGACACAGCATTTGTTCAAAGACAAAACGGAGAGCTTCAGAAAGGAGTGAGTTGCTGGTCCCTAATTAACTGTTCATGACTGACAGACATTTGAGAAGGAACTTCAGGATCAGATGTGCTGGACAGATGCTCTGTAATAGTCTTCAAACTCAAGGATTACACGAGAGGCAACACTGGAGATACCATTATTAATGCATGTTTTATTTGGGTTCATGAAAGAAATCCCACTTACCCATATCAGAGTCACCTCCACCAGAGGAGTTCAACTTACGAAAAATCTCTTGCTTCTTTGATTTAACCATGGGTGATGTGTTTTCAAGCTTGGTGAAGAATGACGGCAAGTAGTTTATACTCCCTGGTGAGCGGGAATCATTCCTGTTAGGAACACAGTTAAGTCTATTACAGTCATGTACTCCTAACCTTGGGGACATTCCTATCAACAACAATAATAGGGAGTACTTAGAAAACTACTGCCTCCCCATACCTAAGAAACAACCCTAACAAACAATATGTGACCATAAGTCACTTAGTACATCATTTAAGGACATAGTCAAATACTTCAGCTCTCAAATAGGAAACGTAAAATTAAGATTAGAATGGAGATAATCTAGAGCAGAGATTCTTAACAAGGAATGAACAAAAACAGCAAGTTAGTATTAATGGGAAAACTCAAAAACAGCTTATCACGACACGGCATAATGGCACAAACATTGATATATTTATGGTTATCACATAAACCAGGGACTACTTTGCTAACATAATTACCTTTAAGTACACTAAAATTGTAACTAATGTCACATCTGTCTATAAAATAGCAAGAGTTTATACCTAAGCAACCAACAGCTGGACTTGAACAGAATAGATGCAGTATGTGAATAAAACTGCCTATTTGTTACAATCATTTCAAGCCACCAAACAGATGAGCTGAGTTTAATGTAAAGGTTTCATATTTTATTGGCAGCTTCCTATACTAACACATTTTAACAATCAAGTTTCCCCTAACAGCTCAAGGCCACTAAGGATCTAGACAGAGCCACAGATGGTAACAGAGAACATAAGGCTGTTGATAACCTAATCTGGTCACTCATCATTCAAACACAGGAACACTAACTATATGCCAAGAAAGACAAAGTGAAAGAAAAAAGGTATAACATAGTCCCTTGTCCTCAAAAATCTCACAAACTGAGGGGAAAACATGTAAATGTATAATTAAATTGAGTATCATTCCCTCTCTATAAATGGATTTCCTTCTTCATTTCACTGAAAGGTACCAACATCTATTTGGTTGCCTAAGAATGTATGTTATAAATGAATAGCAACACATTGTAAGAAATGCACTAGTGGTTTGGAGTTAGAAAGACCTTGGTTTAAAACTGGACTCTCCCTCTTACTTCCAGCATGACCATGGGCAAATCACTTATTTACCTCTCAGAGCATCAGGGAAGGGTGTTCCATACCAAGAAAACAGCATGAGTATGGACAGAAAGGAATTCGGGGAACAATAAGCAACTTGTTACAGACAGAGAAGAAGGCGGAAGGGTGAAGTGGAAGGAAGTGCAGCCGATGAGCAGCATAAACCCAGTCATGAAGGAGCTCAATGCCATGCTCGTGACGAAGTGGTTGATTCCGTATGAGCCAATTTAGACAGTCACTCTGGTGGAGCTATGGAGAGTGACCGGAAAGCGGCCAAATCAAAGGCATCTATCTAATGCAAATGGGGATAAAAACCTAAAAATTCATAGGGTTGGGATCAGGGTTAGAAACAGGTAAGATAAAATCCACGTATATTCCACAATGCCTGGTACATAGTAAGCACTCAAATGTTGGCTGAAAACAATAGGTGATCCTTCCCACTGACAAAAAAAGGTTTTTAGAAAAGATCTAGAAGGACTTAATTTCAAGAAGAATAATGAATAGATTTTTTTCGCCTATTTAAAAATTACAATTTTTTTTGCTAAAATCCACTAGCATTAGATCACTAGGAAAATAAACTAAATGATCCCCCGAGGCTCCTATCCTGACGTATAAGCCAAAAAGAGAAAAAAGGCACCAGCTTAAGGAAAATTTTAAGGCAGGAACCCCCCTCCAGCTCGGCGGGAGCTGCTGCCGGGCTGGGACGTGCACCTGTCCTCACCTCTGCTCCGCAGGCTCCGCTCCCCTCTGAGACAAGAGCAGCATGCTGTCCTGCTTCTCGTGCACAGCTGGAACCTGGGGCGGGGAGATGGGCTCGTAGGGCTCCGAAGAGACGTGGCTCCTCTCCGGGGATTTTCCGGGCCTACTGCGGTGACACGTAAATATTAGGTTGTGCTTCACAGGTTCTCCTGAGGCTCACCATGGACAGAAACTGGTTAACTCAAGACTTCACTCAGGAGAAGGAGCAAACAGCCAATTTCTACATAAAAAAGCTGCCTTGGGTATTCACTAGACACCAAGCTGTCAAAGAAAATGGCCCGCTACTGCCACTGCCTCCACGTGCGCCCAGCGGTCCGCGAGTCGCAGCGGACAGCACCGCCGGGCGGCAGCAGCTCGCCCCGAGGCTCTGCGTGTCCTCCCGTGTCGGACCCCGTGTTGCCCTTGGCTACTCAGTCCAGGCGAACCCTCGAGGGTTTTGCTGCCTATTCCAAATCATGACTTAGCAGGTCCTTCCTTGTTAAGTTAACGATAAAGGACTTGAGCACCAAACTGAAACCTCAGGAGTTTTGTCAGGTGAGTCATCCTCCACTTGTACCATTTCAGGCCTGAGAGGGTCCTACAATTGAATATTTTTCCTCTGGGTACCATGTTGGTAAGGAAAATGTGAGACAAACATGCTGTTTAGACCTCAAAAAAAATTTTTTTAACTTAGCAATTACATGTATTAAGAGCCACCTGTGACTTTCAACATCTGCATTTATTACTATTATAGTTAAGCATAATTACATATATATAACATTATTTGTTATTTCCTTTCCCAATCAACCCCATCTGATTCTTAGAGGTAGCTATTTTTGGCCAATTTTTTTAGTTCTTTTGGTGTTTACCTCTAAAACTCTAATCTTACACTTTTATTTCTTGATTTATCAAACCTGAAACAGAATCTATCAATTCCCTTCCATGAAAAATGAAGAACTCCATTTACCCTATGTTGTTGCCCATTTTAATCTTTACCTTGTCTATTTTAACTTTGCATAGCATACTTTAACCTTTCATATTTTCTTTAAAAATGAAGAATTAGAGCACATACCCTTACTCCTACCTCTCTTCCCTGTACACTCCTCATGTCTCAAAAATGTGTCAGCCATTTTTATATGATTTACAGCATTTACATCCTGTTCCAAAACTACAGAAAAATTCTTTTGTGTTTTGCTTATAGATTAAAAATCAGTTGATGCTGTTTTATAACACATGGATTCTGTGAACATTTTAAACTAAAAACCAGGTAATTTTACTAAAACCAATGAAAGAAATATAACATTCCTTGTTCAAATGTACAGGTGTAGTGGTGCAGAAATTACAAGAGAAAAAGCCAAATGGATTACATTTTCATAAATGCCATCAATTGTTCAAAATCTGCTACATAGTACTGCGTGTCAAAAATGGACCAAATGTCATCTTAGCTATACATAGCTTTCCTGTTTTTCTTTGATAACTGCATCTCTTTTCTTTTTTGTGGTTTTAAGAGAATAAATGTGCTTTCATCTTATCCTTAAGATTATTCAGCTTCTTGAAATGACTATGTCTGAGAACTGCTTCAAAATAATCCAGTTTGGAAGTGGGGCAAGCAGAGTTAAATAGGAAACAAAACTGGCCATATGCTTGACATTTACCAAAGTTGGGTCATAGATACCTGGGAATGTATTAAACTGTTCTACTTTTGTTTATGTTTAAAATCTTCTAAAGTAAAGTATTTTTAAAAAGACCATCCAGGCCAGGCGTGGTGACTCGCGCCTGTAATCCTAGCTCTCTGGGAGGCTGAGGCGGGAGGATTGCTTGAGCTTAGGAGTTCAAGACCAGCGTGAAAGTGAGACCCTGTCTTTACTAAAAATAGAAAAAATTAGCCAGGTGTGGTGGTGTGGGCCTGTAGTCCCAGCTACTAGGGACACTGAGGCAGGAGGATGGCTTGAGCCCAGGAGTTTGAGGTCACAGTGAACTATGATGACAGTACTGCACTCAAGCAGCCCAGGAGAAAGAGACAAGACTCTGCCTTTAAAAAAAAGAAAAAAGAAAAAGAACCATCCAACTTTTTAAATACATTAGTCTTATTTCTGTTCTTTGCTAACTTTGAATTGGGTTGGAGGCAGGCTGAGAATGACTTCTGCTACAAACTTCTCTTTTTCATGCTCTGAGCTATGACTTCCACTACTGATTCATTGCTCCTCTGTGTGTCTTCTAGATATTTTCCAGAATCTTTGATTTGCTGATATTCCAGTCTTATTCTCAGCATTCTTAGGAATTAAATTCCCATTGTGTTACTTAACTATAACATGTGATAATGTTATAGACTTAACATGTGATAATGTTCAGTCTACCATTTTAAACCAAAAACCCTGCATTCATTTTTTGTTTTTATCCAAACGCAGCACATAAGGTAAGAAGATATGCTCTTTAGCAGATAGAGCTGCCATATAAAAAATGTTTCATCCTATGATGCCTCTACTGGCCTCTCTTTCCTTTATTTAGTGTCCCTTGCCTAAACATCTAGTGCTGCTGACCCAATAGAAACTCTTGAGAGATTTATTATTCTGAAGGTGTCTTAGGGACACCACTCAAGTATCCCTAAACTACTACCAAATTACACATTTTTCATAGCTGTCTTTGTAAACCAGCAAACAAAATAATCAACTTGTGAATATACATGAAAAAGATAGTACCAAATGCCCAGACAGTGGACATTCCAAGAATAATATACAGAGGAGAGAAACCTCATTTACAACTTTCAGGGAATAAAGGCAAATGAACTTTAATTCTAAGAAACAAATCCTCTATCTTGTAGATACATTAAGTTTGTTTTACTGTTGGGAAATTTACATATGACTTGAAATAAAGACCATACCTTCCCCTGGATTTATCCATAAGATTTTCTGGAGATACTCTTGAACCTGGTCTTTGATGGTGGACAGACTGAGCCTGAGATTCTGGGCTGTAATGATTTGATGTTTTAGTCCTCACAGGAGTAGACACCAAAGCAGATGGTGAATTTTGGAATGTAGAAGTGGGAGGCTGTTGAGGAGTCTGTGAGGAAACTTGATTTCTCGCAAAATCTTGTGTGATAATTTGCTGTAAGAAAAGGAGGAGGTGGTTAAATTCATTAACTACTTGCAAAAAACGTAGCATAAAAAATCTAGACGTCTAGCTGGGCGCAGTGGCTCATGGTTGTAATACTAGCACTTTAGGAGGCCATGGCAGGAGGATTGCTTGTGACCAGGAGTTTGAAACCAGACTGGGCGTCATAGTTAGATCCTGTCTCTACAAAAAATAAAAAAAATAATTAGCTGGACATGGTGGCACACGCCTGTGATCCCAACTACTTAGGAGGCTGAGGCAGGAGGATCGCTTGAGCCCAGGAGTTTGCAGTGAGCTATGATGACACCACTGCGTCCCAGCCTGGACAACAGAGCAAGACCCTATCTCAAAAAAAAAAACCCCAACTAGACATCTTATGGTTTTCTCTTTCTGTATGAAATCTGCTTTCTACGTGATCAAAATAAGAAAAATTAATAAGAATAATAAAAAACTTACACAAATGTGATCAGCAAGTGTGATCAGGCGATGGGTCCTGGGCACTTGCCCCACCCCCTCTCCCTGTGCAGAAGGGGGCAACTGCTGCTGTGGAGATGGTGGCTCCTGCTGGGGTCGATAGTGGTGCAGTGGTCCTTCGTACTGTCTCGTGGGCTCATCTAACAGAGAACGGACAGATGTCTTACTCCAGGGATGCCCCTGCCTTTTATTCCTTATCAAAGATTAAATATAATTCAGAAGAACGCATGAAAAGGATGTGATACATATCTCCAAACAAAGAATTTACATATCTTAATTTTGGGAGGAAAACCCTTACTTACTGACAAAAGTCTGAGGACTAGAATAAAATGTGCATACTGAAGAGGATAAACAAAATTAATATGAACTATTTTCTGTACGATTAAAATTTAAAGAAATGAGTAATTAATAATAGCTGAAAAGTCATTTTTCATTAGTATAGTTTTAAATGTTTCTAAAGCAGATTCATGTAAGATTACCCTAAAACAAATAAGTTATTTCTTAACATAGTCTAGACAGATAAATAGAAGCAAATGACAAATGCAAATATGAAAACATGTAAATGGTAGTTAAAACAAGACATACTTTCTGCTTGATTTGCCTTAACAACCTCTGGTTGATAAGCTTGAAGTTTTTCCTGGGGTGGTACAGGTGAGCTAGCAGGACTTATCACCTCAATAGCATCACTGGGTGTTTCATATCTGTGAGAAGATACTTAAGAAAAGAAAAGAATCTCATTTTAAAACTAATCCTGTGAAAAGTTTCAAAAGTCCAAGTTCTTCAAAACTATTCACATATTTTCATTTTAAAATTCTGCTCAGAAATGTTCAATGGCATTCCAGGTTAATAATAAAAATTAACAAGCTCGATAAACTGTATCAAAGGTGCCTAAGTGTTTTCTCAATGTTCTTAATCTCAGTAGGATATAGGATTTTCTAAAATTTTGTGGGCTCTAAGATCTTTTTTAACAGTCAATAATAAACAGTGAGATGAGGCAGCATAGAGAATGAATTTGTGATATTCTCCTGGGAACTGGAAAAGAAATCACCAGGAAAACACTCATCAGCTGAGATCAATAAACCAATGTGACAGTAGATCTCAACAATTAACTGAGTCCAATAACTCCAATTCTGTGGGACAATCTGTTCTTAGAAAAACTTTGAGGCTATAAAGCTGTTTCATTACCTTGATGATTTTAAAGTTATAGATTACAGAACACCACATGATTTTCTCCAATAACTGGAGAAATGCTAAAAAAAATTATTTCATATAACTTTAGCACTGTGTTACATTGTGAAAATAAACAGAAATCATAGGAAATATCTGAAGGGAAGTAAATTCACAGAAAGGGAGGATGCCAACTAACTATGGAGGATGCCCACATCGGAGAAGGACCCCTCTAGGATGCAGTTCCCAAGGAAACTGAGGGGCTACGCAGTGGGGGTACAGGCTCTTCTCACGGTCCTGCCATGGCCTCAGAGCTGACAGCTGGAGAGGGGCAGATGTAACCTCCTGCTCAGGAACCTTCTGGCTTTAGAGGGCTCTTCATATCTATAGGCTGCACCAAAGGATCTGAAAAAAACTGTCGGAGACCCAAAGGGTATATGACCCTGGCTGGACGCAGGTATAGAAGGTAAGAATGACCCATACTTGGCCACCACCTGCTCCTTTAGTATTCAACTGACCAGCCCTTCCTACCCTAATGTCATGGAAATTGCAGTTACCTGGGTTATCGTACACTCAGGCGAATGGAAACCTGGTAAATGGGACGTACATTATCATTGAGGCACTAAAATAAATCACCATTCATGATTCTAAATAATGTATACTAATTGTCTACTTTTGTATCCACTGTTACTCATCACTGTTTTGTGTACCCAACATCCTAAATCTGCTTTCAAAAACTTCCAATTATTCAGTCAGCAGAAAGTCTGATCCCAGACAGTGCTCACATTACTCTCGGAAGTCTTGGGGGGAAGACGAAGGTAACGTGCTTCACCTTCAGGGTAAGGGAGGCTCTCAAGAGTCAAACTGAAAACCACACCGAGTAACGGTAAACGGCTATGGGCTTCAGGCAAGTCGTGCTCAGTGATAAAAAGACAACCCGACACAGAACCATAAACACTCAGAAAAGAAGCTGGACTTTCTACTTTTAGACCTTCTGAAAATATAACTCCTGGAGCAAAGTTTGGTTTGTGATACAAACTGGAAAGCGTTGAATCCAATGATTAGGGAAC
This sequence comes from Avahi laniger, assembly GCA_963575035.1. Taxonomy (NCBI): domain Eukaryota; kingdom Metazoa; phylum Chordata; class Mammalia; order Primates; family Indriidae; genus Avahi; species Avahi laniger. The sequence continues at coordinate 29,809 of CAUYSK010090481.1, read as the reverse complement.
CCGTGTGGTACCCCATTCGATAAGCCCAGGTGGGACCACCAAGTATGCTGAGGACTTCCCTCCAAAGCGCCAGTCCGTACAATCACAGCGTATCTCTTCCTCAGCTGGCAGCACTCTGCATGTGGAAACCTGTGTTGTGGATTTTCCTAATCTCAGGCTAAAAGGAGGTCTGTCTTCTACACAACACACCACCAAGCTGCCCCGTCTCTGTAAAAACCTCAGCAATGGGGAGATACGGACCCAAACAAGTTATAATTACACTGTTGGATGCCTGGAGATAAAAAGAACTGCACATTGCATTTTGGGTGTGAGAAATCACTTTTTTATTAGCTCCAACTCTCCTCAGTTTCTTTAATGGAGATAACAGAGAAACGACTACACATGACTGAATTATTTCCAGTATTAGCAGATGCTTGTTTAAATACCTGCTTGTTCTTTCTGGAATTCCATACAGGATTTAGGCAATAATTAAAAAGAAAGTTTAAAAAGTAACTTTTCTAGCATTTTAATGTAGATTTGTGAATTCTAACAGATGTGCAGGGCAGACATCATAATGACTAACGAGACTTGGTCAAAATCCAACTTGCAAGAAAGGTGCAGTGTAGTACCCATCGCCAATGATAAGGCAGTCTCACTTTTTAAAAATCTGCATCTCAGAAAAAGGACAGAAGAGGCTTCAGGGTATCAGCCAAAATATTAAACCATGTCCTAGCAAACACTACCTGGGAAATTAAATCTCAGTAGCACAGAGCTTGACCATATACCCATCACCTTTCAGATGTCTGAATATGCTAGTAAGCTCAGCCCTCTTATTTACATATTTCCCAATTTTAATTCTATAAATGGTATATTTTCTCACGGAAAATACTGATAGGCCTACACTTAGGAAATTGGGATATTTAAATAATCATTAAAAAATAGCAGAAGATACATTTTTGTACTACTAACCCACAAAACTTTTTCTATAACATTTACCATCAAGCATTAGGGGTTTTTTTATATGCCCAGTTCTGCTTTACCTAAAGAATAAAGTAACTCTTTACGCAGATATCACATTGTGAAACTCAGATTGAGATACATACAGCTACTAGAAGAGTCTGAGCTTTGAGAGCCACGTTCCCTTGCATCCTTGTCCGAGGCAATTTGCCGGGTGATGATCACGTCTATGAAGTTAGCTGCAGTAATGGTAGTCTTCCCTCGGGTCCTTAGCTCTTCCTCATATCTGGATTTTGGAGGAGGCCCTTTATCTTTCCCAGCCTCAGAATAAACTACTGAAGAATGAGGCTGGGGCTTGCCACTTGGAAAGGCTGAAGAAGTGTATAGACACTGAACAGATCTCTTCTCCACCTCCAGGGTTTTCTGCTCTAGCTGCTGCTGTTCACTAACTGCAGCTGACCTGCTTCTCAAATTTTCTTCTAACCTGGCAGCTTCATGCTTACTCTCTTTTGTTTTGGAAACATCCATCTGGGGTGCAGAAGCTGCAGCATCCACAAGAGCAGCCAGGGCATCTGCAGCAGTGTTGTAGCGGGAGCCTGGCAGGCCTTGGCTTATTGAAGGGCCCCCAGCAGGCAGTGGCCTGTAAATAAAACCAAATCACAACTCTGTGAAGGGAAGACCATTTACTGGGAAATGTGGTGGGGAGACAGAAGGACAAACTGCAAAAATTAAAAAAGAAAACATTTAGTGGGCAGAAAATCATGACTATAAAAATCTATTGAGTCACAAATTTAAAATTGCATATGCAAGAGACTGGTATTTTTTGTCAAAATGTGTACAGGAGACTGACATGATTCGTAGCTGAGCAGCTGGATCCAAAGGTGTGATCACACTGGTTCCATTGGTTCCCTGGAAAACGCTGGGTCTTTGCTGCAACATGGTCTCCTGAGTTCTTACTGAAGGGGAAGGGGAGCGAACATACCCATGACTACCAGGTCGGCCGGGCTGTTCAGAGCCTACAGGGGCAAAGAAGAAAAAGGAAGACAGACAAGCCATAAGGAAGAAAGAGAGAGACACAGAGATAAAAGACAACAACATTTATGAACTGTCAATTTCCTAATATTCCTAAATAGAAAAAAGGAAAATGGGACAAGAAACTTCATATCCTACTTTCTGGCCTTTCTGGAAACATGCTCCATAAGTTTCTCAATAAAGATGCAATAATACCACACCAATAACTTAAAACAAAAGCTATCATTTACTGTCATTTCCACTTCTGTGATAAATTTCAATTCTGATTCCAGAGAGAAACAAAAAACACCAACAATGAAATACTAATAGAAATCAGATAAGTTTCATCTCTCAGATTTCCCCTAAAACTCTGGTGTGTTTATGATTTCCAAAATCACGTTTGGTACAACTTCCTAAGCATCATAATGAAAATATTCCACTCCTAAACAAGGGCTTAGTTAGGGCTGCTTCATATAATCACAGTTCCTCCTGCTTCACTTCCTTACTGCCCTCTTCTCAGATAACTGTTTCTCTCAGCAAGCTCGCCCGTTTGAGATGAAATCATTCACACTATCCTCCCACAAAGTCTGGCTCCAATAACTGCACTTCTTCAATGCTCGATACACTTTTGTTCAGTTAACTTTCTCTCTTCCATAACGAAGTCAGAGTTTGGACTTGGTCAGAACTCCTTCACTTGGAGGATCTTGAACTCTCAAATTCCCTAATTACTTCTCTTACGTCCTCTTGCTCTGTGCCCTCACTTCAACTTTCTAGCATGCTCTCTAGCCTCATAACAGCTAGCAGTTTCAGTACACACTCCTGTTCTCACAGCTAGCACCACCTCGGCCGAGCTTCTCAGCGATCTTCTCCCTTCTGACCATCCATCAGCTTATGTGAGGATTTCTATAGGAATGTTCCTAGACATGGAATTGCTAGATCAAGGAGCATTACAAATTTTTATCTCCAAAAAAGCAATAGTCCCAATTTACACTGCCGTTGCCAATGTGTGAAGTGTCTTTCTTCAGACACTCCAACATGGAATATGTAACAACATTCTTAAATATCTGATGCAGAAAAAGGGCATCTTATTGTCATAAATCTACATTTTTTCATCAGTGGGATCACAAGCATTTAAAAAAATCTAGCTCTTACCAAAGTTATGCATCATTTGTACGAGGCTTTAATTAAATCAAATTTCCACATTTTAATGTGCTCAACGTGGAATGAATGTTATGGTGCTACCTCAAAATTGATTACAGAATTTCCTATAGTTAGATTCTTAGTGGTTTTTATTTTATATAGATAATGGGTTACATCTAGAGATGTTTGGGCTTTGCAACCACTATTTAAGGTAAATCCTCAGGAATGATATTGCTGGATTAAATATGATGACTAACTTTTGGGCTCCTTCCATACATTGCAAACCACATTGATTTCAAAGGGTTTGTTTCCTATGACAATATGAATGTGACAACCTCCTGCCATTGTGCCCTTCAGTTCTGCACCTACCTCTCTGACCATGTCTCTGCTTCCTTCTGCCTCTACCTGGATCAGCTCTCCTGGCAACATCTCAAGATTGACCTACTTTTCTTTGTATACTCTTGCATCTTGGAAGCCTTACTCAAGCCAAAATTTCAACTCTTGCAGGTGACTCCTAAGTCGGCATCTCTAAGTGCTGTCTTTTCTCCTGAGTACCAGATCAGAGGATCTGACAACATGGACATGGTCAATAATTTGATTTAACTGAAAGAACTGAAAAGGGTTAAGTATACCATGGATAAGAACAGATGGCCCAAAGACATGCCACCTTAAGTTGAGCATCCCAAATCTGAAATCTGAGATGTTCCAAAATCTGAAACTTTTTAAGCGCCAACATGACACTCAAAGGAAATGGTCACTGAAACATTTCAAATTTCATATTTTTGGGTAAGAGATGCTCAACTGGTATAATGCAAATATTCCAAAAACTGAAAAAAAATCCTGGTCCCAAGCACTTTGGATAAGGGATATTCAATCTCTATGTCCACAATAAATATGACTATCTCTTCGCTTTCTCTATTCACTCTCTATTTTAATTGCACACCAATCTTGTTTCTCATCTCTTCCTCACTCCCTGTATCTAATTATTGTTAAGTCTCTTTGACTCTACCTTCATATTTTTCCTAGCAGTTCTTTTCTGACCATTCCCAGCATCAAACTATTTGAGGCCACCATTAGCACGCAAACGAACTGCTGGAGAGTCTCACTGGCCTTCTGGTACCAGTCATGCTCACCTTCAGGGTTCTAATCCATCTCAAGCCACTACTGTGTAAATGTCCCTCCTCCGATGATGTCACCTGCCTCCTTAACACAATGGCAGCATTTCACTATAATTCAAGATGGCACACAACCAACCCACTAACCATAGTTTCCATTCCTTCTCTAAACTTGAACTCAGCAATCCCTTAATATCTAGGAGTCTTTGCTCAGGCTGCTCTTTTAGCTTTAAGAGCTCTGTGCCCAGTGTCTTCAGGCCCACCTACAGTCACTTTCTGGGCCAAATCAAAATGATACATTCATCATGAAAATTTCATTTTTCTATGTAAAATTCATCTCTCCGCCATCTCGTACAGCATTTTCCCCTGTTTTTTTCACTTGAGGCCTGAAATGACTTTCTATCTTAGAATTTTTGTTTGCACCCCCTCTAGCACTAACACAACGCCCACCACACTAGATTGCCAAGATCCGTCCCAGGACGGAGGGGCAGTCTTTCACTGACCTGGCCGCAGGTAGAGATCAGAAGAAGCTGCAGCAATCCGTTCCCGCTCCTTCTCCCGCTCTCGTTCCCGCTCCCTCTCAGCACTTGCGGCTGCTGCAAGGTGTGTTGGGTGTCCTGTAAAACACACGAATCTGAAACTTAGAGACCGAAATGTCAACCTATCCGGTATATCAAATACTTGAATTTGTAAGTGACTAAAAATTTTTCAAAAAGCTTCAAATTTGGGATGTAGGAAGTTTGTTTCATTAAGAGTCTTAGAGAACTAGAACTTAACACAAACTTTTACGGCATTTCTAGGGTATCTAGTGAGAGGTGGCACATAGGAACTATTAATAAATGTTAAATGAAAAACAATACACCATAATCTGCTATGGAATTATACTAAAAAAAACCCCACACAAAAAAACTACAATAGACCAAATGGAAAAAAACGGCCCCAAATACTTTAAAAGGCTATGTTGTAAAAACTCGTGCACATCAGTCCTATTAAGAGAGGTGTGTGATTATAGACTCTTACCTGGAGACATGGAAGCAGAGTTGTATGGCCTGGGAGGGAATGTAATCTGTGTGCCAGGAATATAAGTGATTCTGTCCATGGGAGGAGTGCTTGTTCCCCCTGGATGAGGCACTAAAATTGTTGGAGGCATATTGGTCAGGTCAATGATTCCTATCCAAAACACAAATGTAATTTATGTTAAATGTTATTCTAAAGGTATAGAACTATATATAATTTTGGGGTTTTGTCTATCTCTGTAATCCAATGATAATTTGTATGCAATATAAATAAGAATGATGATGGTCATCATTACTTTTTTAAAACCTTCTTTAAATCTAGAGGACATTAAATAAATACCGTCCTCCACACCAGTAACCTCAAAGTATGGAGAGATTAAAGAGAGACAGCAAACTCGTAAAACATGAATTTCAAATACCCAGCACAATGATCTGGTTTAGTTATTTCAGTGTTCACCAGAACACCTTGTCTCAACCCCTTACTTTGTTTGCTTTTAAGGACTAAAGTCAATGGGGAGAAGAACATGGCATACTTTTCTTTCTTCCCACCATTCATTCAACAAGCAAACATTAAGTACCCAAGGAACTCTGGATAAACAATAAACCCTGTGAAATCTCAACTGCAGAGACACACACCTCTTGTTGCTGGGTATGGGAGACCCAGTGGCTGCTCTCTTGGGGAGAGTCCTCTGGCTACATCTGGGCGCAAGTTCACTTGCATCTGCTGTGAGGTAATGTAATCATTTAGGATTGTCTGTCTTGTGTTCTCCATTGCATAAAGCTGATACTGACTGGGGTAACCTGGAGTTGGTGAAAGCTGTCTCTGGAACAGGTAAGCAGCAGCTGCTGAATGAGAGAACGAGGGAAAGGCACTGAGTTTTGTCCCGGACGAAATTCATTTGATAAACATTACACAGAAAAAGGGAGGAAAAAGCATCTGTTGAGCTAGTGCACATGCGACTTTTACTTAGTGACAGGGATTAAGGTGGATTCATTTTAGCAGTATGAATTCTAATTCACTCTGATGTCTGAGATGTAATGGAAAAGGAGAAAGAACAGAAGCTAAAAATTTCTCAATTAGTTGCACTTTCAACCTTTGACAAGTAACTTTATTATATTTTCATCTGAAGTCTTCAAGAATTATGTTTGCAAATAAAATTATCTGTAGTACTGATCATCCAATACAACCAAGGGACATGTTATATGAAAACACTTTGTGACAGACAAACAGTAACTTTACTTTACTGAGGGTGAAAAGGATTAGTGTGCAAGCATTTAATTCGGCATGTGTTTGGAGCAGAGCTTGGCATACTTTCACTGTGAAGTCCAGATGGTAAATGTTTTAGGCTTTGTGGGCCATACAGTATCTGTCACAGTTAATCAACTCTGCCACTGTAGCACAAAAGAAGCTACAGACAAAACCAATGAATGGCTGTGGCTGTTTTGTAATAAAACTTTATTTACAGAAACAGGTGGCAGCATGATTTGGCCAACAAGATACAGTGTGGCAACCCCTAGGTTAGAGCACGACACAGATGCCAGGAAGGGGTAGGCACAGTAAAAAGAGGATAATGTCTCTGTCCTCAAAGTACTCAAAATCCATCCAGCTCAGGCTCAAAAATGACAAGCAAATCAAACTGTTATAAAATAACGGACTATGATAAACATTAAATGAAAATTATAAACATTCAATATTGTCTGAGAACCTGAGTGCATTATTTTGTATATGTATGTTCTTCTTAGAAAAACAAAATACCATGTTTTCTGGAATGTTTACTTCCCCCCCATCTAGAACTCTTAGCCAGGTAAGTCTGTCTGCTGACTCTGTCTGCCTCAGTCTGGGAGACAGTCCCCTAAATACTGGGTTTGGGATCCAGTACTTAAAGTTCTCAAGTGACAAATAGTTTGATGGCACTGACACAACTTTCAGATAAAATCTTTTCTACCGAGACTTTGCTACTGTGAAATGTAAATAACCCTTAGAACTCCTACTTTTTGGTTTGGCACACTGGTAATGAAAAATACTTCCCTAAGGACCAAGGTGAGACACAAGGATCCTGTGCCCCAATTTTAACTTGAAGCATGTAACAAGCAAAGAGTTTAGGCTAGACAAGAGGTCTGAGCAGAAAACACAGTCTGACTAAGGCTCAGCCAGCAGCAGCAAAGAGGAGCAGGGACAGGGCCCTGTGAGGACGAGAGGGAGCCGGTCCTGCAGTGGATCGTGACAGCCCAGCAGAGATTCTCTTTACCCACCTGCTGATGCGATCCTCATTCTCCTCTCCCTGTATAAAGCACGCTGCCCTCTACCCTGCACAGACTGCTTTCTAGGAACCTGTAGACTTCTGTACCTCCCAGAATTTTGTCTACCAACATCAGTGATGTTCAAGTTTCTTCCAACTGTACTTGTTACTAGAATTATGTAACTTAATGAAATAATCTGTAAATTGATGAAAGAATGAAAAGAGTCATTTCTCTGAAAACTAAGTTGATTGCCTTGGAAAGACTCTATACAGAAGTTGAATCAGGTGTAGACTGGACAACTTTAAAAGACTAGAAAAAAATCTAGAAGGATTCTGTATTTCAAATTTTACTGGGACACAGCCATACTCATTCACTTATGTTTGTTTGTTTTTGTAAAAACAGATACAGGGTCTCACTCTGTTGCCCTTAGCTGGGCTCGAACTCCGGGGCTCAAGCGATCCTCCTGCCTCATCTTCCTGAGTACCTGGGATTACAGGCATGAGCCACTACACCCCGCTTGGATTCTGTATTTAGTTTGCTTGAAAATGGTGTTAAATTCTAGCTTCACTTTAAAACAAATAAAAAAATCAAATCTGGAAATGTGAGGGTTTTTTATTTGTTTGTTTTTTGAGACAGACTCTCACTCTGCTGCCCAAGCTAGAGTGCAGTGGCATCGTTACAGCTTGCTGCAACCTAAAACTCCGGGCTCAACCAATCCTCCTGCCTCGGTCTTCCAAGCAGCTGGGATTACAGGCACGTGCTACCATGCCCGGCTAATTTTTTCTATTTTTAGTAGAGACGGGGTCTCTTTCTTGGTCAGGCTGATCTCAAACTCCTACCTCAAGTGATCCTCCTGCTTCGGCCTCCCAGAGTGCTAGGATTACAGGTGTGAGCCACTGTGCCTGGCCTACTGTTGAGATTTTTAAAGTATGGTGAGGTTTAACCAACAGTCTATGAAAAGGCCTTGGCCTTATATCAGAACACTAGTAAATGAATAAATGTCTACTTATGTTGTAAAGTAACATGTTTAAGATAGCATCTGTCATTTTAAAATAATTCTTCTCATTAACCCACCTTTTTCCATCAGCTTCCCCAATTGCCATCAGTTAAGAGGGCTTCTATTATTTTTAGTTCTTTAAGGAGTGCTGCTAATGTGCACTAATGATACATGCAATTGTCTGCATATTGCATTATAACAGAAAGCTTAAGAAGTCATACAGGTATATTATTTCTTCGCCACAAACTGTTACTATGTTTCCTGCTTACCAGGATCCAGAGCCCTGTGAAAGGGCATGGCTGGGTCCAAGTGTGTGGGAAGGTGGCTCCGATAAACTTCTGCAGTGGGGCCCCTGTGATGGGGCTCGAAGGGGCTGTGGCTCACGACAGGCTCCCCTGCAGGCACTGGAGACTTTGCTGGCATACTTTCTCTTTGAGTAGGGGTCAGTGTGGATTTCCTTTCATGATTGGTAGATTTGCTAGAAGAAATTGTAACTGGAATAAAAGAGCCAATGCCACAATTTTAAGAAAACTTGCAAGTAAGATACTATTTAGCCATTTCTCAACCATTCAAATACAGACTATTCTGATGTCCTCTGTCCCCTAAACTAGCAGTCCCCAACCTTTTTGGCACCAGGGACCAGTTTCATGGAAGACTATCTTTCTGCGGGGTGTGGGGTGGGAAGGTGGAGCTCAGGCGGTGATGCGAGTGATGGGGAAAGGCTGTAAAAACAGATGCAGCTTCGCTGCCCTCCCCCCACCCCCCCACCCCCGCTGCCAAATTTCATGGAAGACAATTTTTCCAAGGTGGGAGGGTGGTGGAGCTCTGCAGTCCAGTCCCTGACAGGCTGTGGACTGTTAATGGTCCAGGGACCCAGGGGTTGGGACCCTAGCCCTAAACATTTTAAGATTCAATCTTTATGCAAATGTAAAGAACTAGCAGATTTCAGATTTGGAGAGAACTGCCACCTTTTGGATCACAGCACCAGTATCTTACCACCTTATGTAAGATTAAAAATGAAGTTCAATGCTCCTTTATAAATCCCACTACAAATGATTTACTTTTCTGTATGATTTTAACTTTCTAAATTCTCTTGGCCCCACATGTATCAAATCTCAATTTCCTCTCTTTGCCTGTGTTACCCAACCTCCTTGCTACCTGTCAATCACTAATTTTTTTTCTTATTCTGTTCTTCCACAGTGACTTTCTCATTACCTCACCTACCTTGTTCTTCTCCCTACTCCAGCCTCTCCTTCTCCAAATGATGTTATTCAGTGGTTAGACTGTCTCACTGACGTCTACCATACCCAAACATTTATCAACCATCACCCTCGATTTTTTAAATTGTAGTAAAATATACATAACATAAAATTTACCATTTTAGCCATTTTAAAGGGTACAATTCAGTGGCATTAAGTATAGGGATGATGGTTGTGCAACCATCACCACCATCTAATGACTAATATTTCTGATAATATGAACTTTGTCATGATCAGACATATCTACCAATCAAAACCAAGAGATCATGCTGGTTTACCACATCCCTTTCCAAGCCCCAACCTGCTCACATGTGGAGTGCCTTTTCCCTCTGCAGGGCAATTCTCTCCTTCAAAACTAAAGTTACAAGGATTTGGGTTCATTACTCTATCCATAGTAAGGCACTTCCCTTTCTCCTCACTCTGTGCTATACCTTCCCAACCCCCCAAAATACTCTTCATCTTTACAACTCACTCAGCGTCCAGCCCAGGACCTTGCATGTGACTCCTCGATAAATACATATTGCAACAACATTAAAAATAAGTGGATACATTTTTAAGGGCCTCAGATTGTTTCAGGGACCGCTAGTAAAAATCAATTCCTCTCCCCTTACTGATGTAGCTGCCAGCAGCATGGGGTAATGGGGTACTGATGATAACAACAACAGCAACAATAACCGTTCACATTTATGGAGCCTCCATAAACACCAGGCACTATTCTAAGTTCTTAATGCCTTGACTGCCATGTGAGTTGTATTTAACTCACACTAGTTTTGAGCCTCGGGCCTCGTGAAGTAAAACCCTGCAGTTGGTTCGTGAAAAATCTTACTTGTTGATATTCCTATTGTTACAATTAATATTGACAATTTAATTATAAAAATGTGAACTGTGTTGCATATAACTCACGCACAGAAAACAATAAAAAATAACAAATTTGAAAGGATCATTTTGTTTTATTAAAACATCATGGCCCCAGGGGAAAATTTTTTTTTCCTAGTGTGGTGGTCAATGTGTTAAACATACTACCCCCTTTTATCTTCACAACAATCCAGTGAGGTAGGTCTTAATGTTACATTACCATTTTACAGATGAGGAAACTAAGGCACAGAAAAGTTAAGTAAGTTGTCCAAGTTTATTGCACTAAGAACTTTAATTCAAGCCTAAGTAGTCTTGCTCTGGAGCCTACCTCCTCACTGCCACTGAAGAAGCTACTGTCAAAAGTGACTTCCAGAAAGCCTTATAATTAGCTGAAAATCCACTCTAAAGATACACTTATTCTGGAGCATTTCTGCACTCCACCATACTCTGTACTTGATTTAAATATTAAGCATTTTACTTAAAATTATGCCTACTTTTAAACTGGCAGCATACCATAGCCCTAGTATCAAGCGCAACCTACAGATCTTGTGATAATCTAAAGCTGCCAATTTGATATTTACTATGTGTCAGAGATTAAAAAAAAAGTGCAATAAAAATGATCAGACCAGGCACCAAAGGTAACATACCATCGGAAGTTCTGTTTATCATGGGTGAGCCTCTGGACATGGTGCTCTGGTAACTCACAGGGGTCCTCCGCGCACTGGTGTCATCGTAAACGCCCGGGCTCAGCTGTGCTTTGGGAGCTTCATGAAGTGTGGACCTAAGAACGGAGGGGCCGGAGCTTACCACAGACGTGTGCCGGGAACGCACGGGCTCGCCTGTTTTCACATCCTCATATTTTCCCCGTTCTACCACTTTTATATTCTCTGGCACGATCTCCAGTGGAGGCATTCCACGGGGTAGTTTGCTAGGTCCCGTGATTAACGATTTCACATTGTGTTTGATAGCAGATTGACCTGAGTTGCTGTCAAACTTTATTGGTGTGCCCTAAAGAGAAAGAAACAAACGTTACAGGTAGCGAAGTTTTACGGATATTTTTTTTATCTCAGGTCTATGTCTGGCCCATGGCAGTTATAGTTTGCCATGGCGACCTTTGTTGTCTGCGTGGACATCTCAATCACAAACCCACTAATCCTAAATTGTATACTTGCCCACGTTACATACTCCATGCTGTGGATGCAAGAAAAACTGATGATAAAGATTACATAAAACTTTCACATTTATTTCTAAGAGGTCTGACATCCTAAGAACCACTTAAAATTAGTAAGTCATACTTTTTAAAAAGTTCTATGAATGTCAGTTTTGGCCGGCCGCGGTGGCTCACGCCTGTAGTTCTAGCTTCCTGGGAGGCCGAGGCAGGAGGATCGCTGCAGCTCAGCGGTTCGACACCAGCCTGAGCACAGTGAGACCCCGTCTCTATCACTACAAAACAAAAAATAAGTAAAGACAAAAAAAATACACAAACCAACAAAACACAGCCGGGCACTCTGGCAAGCGCCTGTAGTCCCAGCCACCAGGGAGGCTGAGGCAGAAGGATCGCTCACAGCCTGGGACCTGGAGCTTGCAGTGACCCACCCTCACTGCACTCTACCCAGGACACCGAGTGACACTCTGTCTCCACAAAAAAAAAAACACAGAAACTGATGGAGTGCCTGCTTAAACCCCTACCCCCCTCATTTTCAAAAAAATATCAGTTTGAAGTGGACTGCCACCAAAAAGAGACATAATCTAGTTACCTGGGAAATGGAACCTTCAATTATTGGCCTCGTGCTCTGGACTACTTCTGGAGTTTTCCGACTTTCCTGAGTTAAAATATCTTGCCGTGGAATCTCATGAATGGAACGCCCCATTTCTTTGATGGTGGTAATGCCATCGTATGGTTTTCCTTTGGTAATGGCACCTTCAAACGCTCGTATGGGAGGACTTTCCCTTTTAATCTGTTTGGGATATTTAAGGCCATCTTCAAAGCTTTCAGTTGTTGCTCTTGGTGTGCCTTGAAAAAGAATTCAGGAAACATACTTATTAAAATAATGTTGATGGTTGCACAACAATGCTACTGAACTTAAAAATGGTTAAAATGATAAATTTTATTACGTATATTTCACCATAATTTAAAATAATTAATGCCTTGCTATCTTGCAGTTTGTAATCAATTTTGTTTACAACAGATCCTCAAATAAGTACTAATTGATTGTTATTATTTTAGGGTTGTTCAAGATATAATATATATCATCATAGTCATAGAATGGTTCTTACATAATAAAGATGCCTCTATATATTAAATGATTGGGCAACTGTCATCTTCTAATAAACTATTAATATGTAGCTCAGAGGTAAAAAAAAAAAAAAAAGTAGTAATCAAGACTTTAATATTTCAAAAGGGAAACATCTTGAAAAGTAGGTTTCATGCATTGCAAATTAACGTCAAACTATTTTGCCAGTGAGGTGTTATAAAGAAAAAGACAAAACAAGCAGAAAGTTTACCCTGCATTATGGAGCCAGACAGCACAGTCCTTTCTTTGAGGTCAGAATGAGGGCTTCCCCTGGGTAATGCTCGGCATATCAGCCCTTTCAAAACAAGAAAGCAATTCAATTACTAAATGTAATGTATATGTCAATTCACACATACTTAATGCTGCCATTAGAGTACGTATTTTTGATAAAAACTCTATGGAGGAAGGGATGTCAATATTTGTGAACTATCCAAAGAATATCATGGGAAAAAATAAAAGTGGCAAGTATCCATTATGACATCACGTGGTCCTTTGTAAACGTTTTCCTAAATACAAAATGGCCATAGAAAGTATGTAATTAAAGGTCAAAAAAGAGGGCAGGCATGGTGGCTCATGCCTGTAATTCCAGTAATCGCGAGGCTGAGGTGGGAGGATTGCTTGAGCTCAGGAGTTTGAGGTTGCCGTGAACTAGGCTGATGCCACGGCACACTAGCCTGGGCGACAGAGCGAGACTCTGTCTCAAAAAAAAAAAGGGGGTCAAAAAAGAAAGACAGGTACTTTCAAAGCTAAATCTAAAATCCCAGTGCTTCTTTGTCAAAGGAAGAGAAGATACAGGATTAGAAATCATTGCTTAGGTCTGAAATATAGCTGTGAAAAAGGGAAAACATGAAATATGGATATAACAAACAGGGAAAATATATTAAATGAAACTTGAAAATTAGAACAAAAGAGCTATAAATAACCTCTTAAGAAGTTTTAAATTATAGTGCCAATAAATATCAATCAAGGGTTAGAAATATCCACATTTACCCTAAAGAAATGTTGAAGTTTTTTTAATATAAAGAAAATCTAGCTCTTTGAAATTTAGAAGACTTATCCTGCTTTTAGTATTTCATCTAGATTAAAATTAGTTGAGTCAGGTTAAGATTTAAAGAAAATGAGTCATTGACAAAACCAAACCATAGTGATCACTTACTGAAGGCATAGCACATGATCAGCATCAGGGATACCTGTCTCTGCCTTAGTTTACAGAGGAAGAAAAAGGCACAGAGAAACTCACCAGGAAAGAGTGAAGCTAGGATTCAAATTCATGTACTTGTTCTATCCATTATGCCACTTTATCTGCTTCATAATTTTAAAAAAAGTTCTCATAATGAATTTGACATTTTAAAACTCACATAACTTAAACAGGAATAATCTACAAACGGTATCACCATTCAAATATGAACATTCTAATAGTTACCTATGCTATGACCAATTATGTTTAATTTTTACTTCCCTTCACTGTTAAGAGCCACTTGATTTATATATTGATAGAACATAAACTTAGATTTAAATTAATATAAATACAAATTTCAGGTAGAAATGACAGAGACTGAACACAACTAAATTCAATAATGCAAACTTTTTTTTTCTGAAATCAGATGTTTTATTTTGACTAAGATACAACATATCCTAAAATTGCCATACAAAGTAGAAGAATATTAAAATTATAAATATCAGGGCCTTTTTTGGGGGGAGGGGGAAGGGGGAGACAGGGTCTTGCTCTGTCACCCAGGCTGGAGTACAGTAGGCACAATAATGCAGATTTACTATACAAAATTGCACGTACCAAAATTATGTTCTGAGAACAATACTTTACCCTCTAATGGTGCTGACACAGGAGATTCCCTCATTGACATCCCTTGCTTTATATTTCCTTCCACTGACTCATAGCTCCTTTTTAAACTGATTTCATGAGCTGTTCTTGGACTCCTAGTCCCTTCTCGGGCATTCTTAATATCTGCAGAATACAGAAACAGGAATTGCTCAGAGGCCTAAAATGTACAGTAGATAAGTTATCTTAATTTCATAGTCTATCTTATAAATATAAAAACTTGTCTTAACCTACCATATAATCTAGGTAGATGATATTCATGAAAATATTTTTATTCATTCAAATATATGTATTGAATACGTACCATGTGCCAAGTATAAGCTAGGCTTGCAGATAAGATTAACAAATTAAGTCCTTTCCCTCATAAAACTTACCCAATAGTGGTGGGTATAGATATATCAATAGGCCCTTACTATCCAGTACTGTAAGAACTATGAATGGAGAAATATAATGTGCTATGAAAATGCTGAGAGAAACCTAACACCTCCAGGTTCTTATGAGGCTTCCTAGTAGTGCAAACTGACAAGGAAGGATGAATAAGAGCTGCTTAAATCAAAGGTAAAGGGAGAAAAAGGTGGTACAGGCAGAGGAAACAGTGAGCACAAAGACCCCAAGGCAAGACAGAGCGTGGTGCATCAAAGAGAACTTAAGCTCGGGAAAAGGCTAACGTGTAGAGTGGGACCGGGAGGCACAGTGTGGAGGGAAGCAAACGTAGGGGATGGGGGAAAAGCGGGAGGAGAAAATTCTGAAGAGCTAAGCTGGAAGCAGCTCATGGAAGAGTGATGAAGCCACCCTAGGGCTTGCGGTTGTCTTAAAGCGATGGAGAGTCAAGCAGAGAGTGACATGGCGTATACCTTTGAATATGGGTAAGACTAAAGGTGGGGAGGTCAGTTCCGGGGCTGCTGGGTCAGCCAGACGAAAGATGACGGTGGCAGTGGGGATACAGAGTAATGGATGGATTCTGGATTTTAGGAAAATGAAGAAGTGACACAGTGCTTTCTTGGAGGTGGAAAGAAACGGAGGAGTCTAGGGTAACACTGAGATTTCTAGATTGGGCAATGTATGTTAATTTCTTACTCCCAGAAACAAAGTGTTAATCAAAATATGCCAGACACGTTAAAACAAGAAAGGAGAAAGAAAATAAGCAAGCTACCACACATTTTGAAGCATCAGGCACTATGTGCACACATATTTTATTTCTTTATTTTCTTTATTCTTTTTATTTGAAGAGAAAGAAAGCAAAGCTAATGACCACCCCAAGGTCACAGGACAATTGGCTGCAAATGAGAATTCAAATTCAGTCAATCCCTTGGCTAATATTTATATCATGTGTGAGTCATTCCTATAAAATACTACTACTGGGAAAATATAATTTAAGAAATACATCTAAAGAAAGTATTCACATATATAGATATAGGCATTAAAACAGTTTTGTTAAGGGGAATTTGTATTCAATATTCTTATCAGAATATTATCTATCCCCTAATTATTAACTCTTAAAATATGAATCCCTTTAAAATAAAAGTCATTCTATTAAAGTTAAATAAAGATGATTTTCCTAGGCTAAATTGATTGACCAGTCAGTGATGATCTTAGCTATCACTTCTGAGACACTTACTATGGGCTTTATACTGTTAATCACTTTTCACTGAGTTGATTTTTCACAAAATCATCATGAGGTAGGTATTATTATTAATCCCTTTCACTGAGAGGGAAATATGGGCTCAGCAAAGGTAAACTGATTTCTCCCCACAGCAAAAATGTAGGAAAACCAGAGCCCATGTTTTCAGTCACATATACAATACTAGCTTCAGTGAGTACATACAATACTTACTATCATACGATAAGATATGTCCACTTTTGCCTTCGTAAATAACGTGGCCTTTTGACGAAACTTCCTCTCTGCCCTTCTCAGGACTGCTCTCTTCAATGGGCATTCTAGAAATGGACCCCTTCACCAAAGCTTCAGTTGGAATGCCAGCCTGGGACAGGGCCGGGGTACCCTGTCATCAAATCAAACACGAACACCAGAAGAGTCAATCAAGTTTAGAGGAAACCCAATATGCTTAGAGAATTTAACCTATCACACTGAGAGTCGACTCAATCCATATCCTCAAAGAAGAAAGCACAGCCTATGAGAGGAAATCAGACATTAAATTTTTATACACATAAAGAAATCCTGCGCCTTCATCCTTCAACTCTGCCACACAAAACTTCTAAAATGATGAGAGGTATGTTAGGAGAATCAGCTTTGTTCCTCACCTTGAAGTTAAATATCTTTTAAGGGACTTAAATCTCACAAAAGAAGTCTGTCTTAAGGCCTAAAATCATGCAAATGTAATAAATCTTTTAGAAAATTCCTAATAAAAATAAGACAACAAATTAAGTTTTAAATTTAGAGTACTACATCTTTTTCTTCAATTGTGGTATAAAGAAAAAATAACTGAATTATCAAACTGTCTGCAGGGTTAGGTCTTTTGTCGTAAGAGGACAGGAAGAAAACTCAGGTAGATGCCTTCACGCTGTAACACTAATTCAATTTAGGTCATATCATCCCCAGCATCTTCTTCTGGGCTACCAATGATCATGATACTTTTTATCCTCCCTTTAACAGCAAGCTCTTACTTCAAGGGAAATTGTTTATAGAACCTAATATGTAGAACACTTTGCAAGAGAGAGTTGCTTGGGTTGAAATGGGAGTGGGAGGCCCAGATCTATCCCACTCACCCATGTAGGGTCCCAGTGTATACTCTGAAGACCCTAAAACCCTAGGTAGCATGATCTGAAACCATACACGCACAGCAGGAAGAGGATGACGGTGATACTTTTTACTCACCCAGTTGTTAAGTGGACTCAGTATAAACATGTAGAAATCCTTATCACCCACCACAGAAGTGCTTGTGTCAAACGGACAGATTTTTAAAATAAACTGATAAAACTTGGCCTCATTTGACCTAGTTCATACTGTCTTCCTACCTAAAGTTTGGATACTAGAGTGAAGAGAAAAAAATAGTATGTGTAGGCCCATTTAGTTTCCTTCTGTCCATATTAAAGTGTTAGCTTGTTCTGAAAACTGAAATGCACTGGCCAACTG
Organism: Avahi laniger; assembly: GCA_963575035.1. Lineage (NCBI taxonomy): Eukaryota > Metazoa > Chordata > Mammalia > Primates > Indriidae > Avahi > Avahi laniger. The sequence goes on along the minus strand of CAUYSK010090481.1, from coordinate 12,014 downwards.
TGGAAGGATAGTATACAACTTTCTAGATCGCTATATGCCATATACTTTTATAAACTATGTCTTAAGGAAAAATCACATGAGAATCTTGTAAAAACGGGGATTCTGATTTATAGTGTCTCGAGTAGGGACTGACATTTCTGCATTAGTCCGGCAAGCTCCCAAGTGATGGCAATGTTCTGGCGCACAGACCACACTTGGTGAGCAGGCCCCAGAACAATTATTGGAGAGCCTGGAGGAACACAGATTGCTGGGCCCCACTCTCAAGGCCTGGTTCTCAGTAAATCTGGGGTATGGGCTTATAATTTATGCCTAGCAACTTCCCAGGTGATACTGACACTACTCACCTGGGGAACACATTTTGAGAATCACTGTCCTGGGGAATTGGAACAAGACAAAGAAGGAAAAAATTCTAACAATGAACAAACACTTCTCATAATGTGCAAAGCACAGGTCTCTGTTTGATTTCTCAAAAGAGAATTTTCCATTTTCCACAACTTCATAAAGCGGCTAATGACTATTTTACATTTCAAATTAAAATTAACAACTAACCGAGGAAAAGAAAGACCTTTTATTCATCAAAATTGGCTATTTATTTAGCCTAAAAATGGAAGAAGATATTTGATTTTTGGTGCTTTTGTCAATGCCATCGACATTTCCTAGAACAGAGATATAGACCTTTGGAACAGGACTGAGAACCCAGATAATTAAAACATCCACATATTGTCATCTAATGTTTGACAAAGCAGACAAAAATAAGCAATGGGGAAAAGAATCTCTATTCAACAAATGGTGCTGGAAAAACTGGATAACCACACGCAGAAGATTGAAACTGGATCCCCACTTCTCAAAAATCAACGTTATGATGGATAACAGACTTAAACCTAAGGCATGAAACCTTAAGAATTCTAGAAGAAAATGCTGCGAAAACTCTTATAGACATCGGCCTAGGCAAAGAATTTATAAAGAAGACTCCCAATGCAATCACAGCAGCAACAAAAATAAATAAATGGGACCTGATCAAATTAAAAAGCTTCTGCATAGCCAAGGACACTATCATTAGAGCAAACAGACAACTTACAGAATGGGAGAAAATATTTGCATGCTATATTTCTGATAAAGAGCTGATAACAAGAATCTATATAGAACTTAAGAAAATTAACAAGAAAAAGTCAAACAACCACATCAAAAAGTGGGCAAAGACTTACACCAAATCTTTTCAAAAGAAGACAGAATAATGGCCAGCAAACATAAAAAAGTGCTCAACATCTCTAATCATTAGGGAAATGCAAATCAAAACCACCTAACTCCAGTGAGAATGGCCTTTATCAAAAAGTCCCAAAACAACAAATGCTGGAGTGGATGTGGAGAGACAGGAACACTCTTACAACTGCTGGTGGGGCTGCAGACTAGTACAACCTCTGTGGAAAATAATTTGGAGATTATCTCAAAGAACTGAAAATAGAATACAATTTAATCCATCAATCCCACTACTAGGCATCTACCGAAAAGAAAAAAAGACATTCTATAATAAAGACATCTGCACTCAAATGTTCATGGCAGCACAATTCACAATTGCAAAGATATGGAAACAACCCAAGTGCCCATCAATACATGAGTGGATTAATAAAATGTGGTATATGTATACCATGGAGTACTACTCAACTACAAAAACCAATGGTGATCTAGCATCTCTTATATAATCCTGAATAGAGATGGAGCCCATCCTTCGAAGTGAAGTATCACAAGAATGGAAAAACAAGCCCCACATCTACTCACCATCAAATTGGCACTAACTGATCAACACAAAGGTGCTCACATGGAAGTAACATTCATTAGGCACCACTGAGGTGGGAGGAGGGTGGTGGGGGTGGGTAAACTCACAACTAATGGGTACAGAGTGCACTGTATGGGGGAAGAACACGCTTGCAGCTCTGGCTTGAGCAGTGTAAAGGCATTATATGTAACCAAAATGTTTGTACACCCATAATGTTCTGAAATTGAAAGAATAATAATAATGTGGGGTAGAATTTATAGCCATGTTAAAAAATCATGCAAAGAAAAGACATTAAACTAAAAAAAAGAAATAAAAAAAAGAAAAAGGATTCTAAGAAGGCAGCTTACATACTGAGATTGTAGACATACCTCTTCACAAGGGGCTAAAGCAAGCAAATAATTTGTAATGATTTTCTTCTCAATTTCTATTTAAGCTAAACACACGGTAAAAACTTTGCCAGGAAGACAGTGAGAGCTGCATCAGTTAGAGCATGCTTCTTCTGCCAATTTGTAAAAAAATAAAAAGGGACCTTTTCAAATGAACCATAGTATAGATAATATTGCTTATAGTCAAAATGATCACATTAATGTCTTTCTGCACAGTTTATAGATCTGGGGTTTATCATCACGGAGACTCAGCATAACACAGAAAACTGAACAACTTAACCACAAAACTGTTACTGCTGTAACAGCCAAAGACTTTGAAACTTTACTTCTAGCTTTTTCTTAGCTATTGTTCAGTACACCAGAGATGATCATGACTAACCTGAGTGATAGAGCCCCGTAGGGATGGGATACTCTCCACTGAGATTTTGCTGGTTGGAGTTCCCCGAGTTATACTTCCTTCTTGGATGGCTCCTGTGGTACCTGTATAAAAACAAAATTATTAGCAAATTTGATCCCCACCCCTGCCCCAGAAGACAAAAAGCTAGCCCCTACTTGGAAGAAGAGTAAAAAGAGAAGGAAATAGCAGCACAAATAGTTTTTGTTTTATTGAAATAAAATACTGCAGTTATTAAAAAGAACTGCTGAAATATGGACCTTTAAAGATTTAAAATAATTTTTACATATTAAAAAAAACACTTAAATTTGGAATTTAAAGGGTCTAATTTTAAAACTCATCATTAAAACCTACTAAGGACTTACTTTAATAAATTTACCGGGAACAAAGTTTAGTATTTTTGCCAAACAGTATATTTTACCTCTGACCACACCTTCATGTTGGGCCCTGACCAATAAACCCTCAGGTTGAGAGTTTTGGCTTCGTGGAGAAAATTCTTCCTGCTTGATGTAGGGCAAAGTTGCTGTGGACAAAGCCAGAGAAACATGAAGCAATCAAGTACTAAATTACTGGCTGTGATGCTACAAACATAGATGTATTATGACTGTATTGACTCACCTGATTTGGCAGATTCCTGCTGCCGCGGCAGTCCAAGAGAGATAGACCCCACTGAGGGCTTAGCTGTTTCTTGAGCATAGGAAGCCTGATTATGAGAAGTCAAATAAGTGCCAGGTGTTCCCTAAAAATAATTTTAAAATACTAAACATTGTTTTTTCACAAGGTTAATCACAAAATTTCTTTCTGTTCATAAAAATTTATACTCCTGCCACCCAAAATTAAGAACAGTATGCGTAGACTGGGCACGGTGGCTCACACCTGTAATCCTAGTACTTTGGGAGGCTGAGTGGGGAGGATCACTTGAGGCCAGGAGTTTGGGACCAGCCTGGGGAACCCTCATCTCTACAAAAATATAAAAAATTAGCTGGGCATGGTGGTGTATGCCTATAGTTCCAGCTACTCAGGAGGCTGAGGCAGGAGGATCACTTAAGCCCAGGAGTTGGAGGTTACGGAGAGCTATGATGATGCCACTGCACTCTAGCCTGTGCAATAGAGCAAGACCCTGTCTCAAAAAACAAAAACAAAAAACAAGAATAATATTTGTAACACAAGAAAACCATAGACTGCTTAAATTAAAAAAAATTTTAGCTGGGTATAGTGGCTCATGCCTGTAATCCAAGCTCCTTGGGAGGTTGAGGTTGGGAGGATGGCTTAAAGCCAGGAGTTCAAGGCTGCAATGAGTTATGATCATGCTACCACACTCCAGCCTGAGCAACAGAGTGAGATCTTGTCTCTAAAAAAATTAAAGTAAAAAAAAATTTTAAAGGGAGTAGGATGTCTTCTGAAATTACTATAAATTATATGTAGACAATATTTACTATTAATAAATTACATAAAGCACTTAAACAGTACACCCAATATGTAAGCTCCTATTATTAATAACATTCATTGCTCTTAAAAATGCTATGGAGAGGGATATTAGCAAATATAGCAGAGTAATAAGGACTTCTGAAAACTCTCCTCCACAAAAGCACAAGAAAACCAGCAAAAATGGTAAGAATCAATTTTTAAAGAACTCTGGAAATTAACAAAGGCTTGTATAAATCTGGGAGCATTTATTCAAGAAAAATAACTGAATCTAGGTAAGAACAAGGAGCTTTGTGGCATTCTAATTTGGTCTATTCCCATTCTCCCCTTCAAGCTCTGTGGTAGTTTTAAAAACCAAAAGCCCACCACAATCACGGTGCAAACCAGCAGCTTAGCAGCCACTAAAAATGGAACAGCCGGGCTGGGGCTCCTTAAAAGCCTCACTCTCAGGTAAATCTCATTGTCTGACTTGTCTGGTGGTTCTCTGGGAGACTCCACCTGTCTTTATGTGACCTGACTCTGGTGGGTAGAGGAAGTGCAGGCTTGTCAAAAACAATCAGAGGCAACTGATTAACTTCTCCACTGCCTGAGGTAGCAGAAAACAGCTGGCACAAACAATAGGCTAACCAAAATACTTAAAGGGAAGAGCTAGGGAATGAGATGTTCACGGGGCCTTTGAAAAGCTTCAACACATTCTTGGGAACCTAGAAGGCCATATCCATGTGCGAGGACGTGAATATGCCTAGGAAAGACATAAAACGGCTCTAAGCTCCTGCCTATGGCTGACCTTAAGACTCTGCAAAGCAGGAAGTGAAGACAGGCAGAGCCGCCTGAGCAAAGGCACGCCCCCACGCACACAGAGGACCCCTCAGCAAAGACTGAGGTTACTGGTTTTAGACATTTAAGGAAATCTTTCTCCAATCATTAGTTGATCATGAAATTAACTAAGCAGGGATTTCAGTGGCCACATATGACAAATAATACAGATTCTAAGAATGAGTTCAGAAAAGTCCCCAAGCAAATAAACGCCAATAGCAAAAAGAAACAGAAACAACAAGAAGCTGGGTTTGTGTGTGGGGGTGGGGGGTGGGGTGGGGTTGTCCTGATTTCCAGAGTTGCCACATTATGTAAAATGTCCAGTTTTTGACCAAAATTATAAGACATGCTAAGAAACAATCCATGTACATAAAATAAAACAGTGAATAGAAAGAAACCATACCTGAGCTTTGGACTAAAGACTTTCAACCAGCTATTATAAATATATTCAAAGAACTAAAGGGAATCATGTCTAAAGAATTAAAGGAAAGTACAAGAATGATGTCTCACCAAATAGAGAATACAAACAGAGAGAAAGAAATCACTTAAAAAGAACAAAATAGAATTCTGGAGTTAAAAAATTCAAGAACAGGGAGGAGTGGAGGGAACCACTCTCAGCAAGCTAAGAATGCAAAGAAATATCTTCAATTTAATGAAAGACATGTAAGAAAAACCTATAGTTAACATTATATTTAATAGTGAAATACTGAATGCTGCCTTCTAAGATTAGCAACAAGAAATACATGTCCAAGTTCACCACTTCTATTCAATATTGCACTAAAAGTTCTCGCCTAGCCAGTGTAATGAAACAAGAAATAAAAGGGATAAAAATTGGAAAAGAAGAAAGAAGTAAAACTGTGTTTATCTGCAGATGACATGTATATATGGAAAATCCTAAGAAATACATCAAAACAAAACAAAATCAAAAATCCTACTAGAGGCCGGGTGCGGCGGCTCACGCCTGTAATCCTAGCTCTCTGGGAGGCCGAGGCGGGTGGATTGTTTGAGCTCAGGAGTTCAAAACCAGCCTGAGGAAGAGCGAGACCCCGTCTCTACTAAAATTAGAAAGAAATTAATTGGACAACTAAAAATATAGAGAAAAAATTAGCCGGGCATGGTGGCGCATGCCTGTAGTCCCAGCTACTCGGGAGGCTGAAGCAGGAGGATCGCTTGAGCCCAGGAGTTTGAGGTTGCCGTGAGCTAGGCTGATGTCACGGCACTCTAGCCTGGGCAACACAGTGAGACTCCGTCTCAAAAAAGAAAAAAAAAAAAAAAAAACCCTCTAGAAGCACTAAGTAAATGTTATAGGAGACAAGTTATAATATAAAAAATTGTATTTCCATATGCTAGCAAGAACTAGAAAATTAAATTTTTAAAAATATGATTTATAAAAATAAAACATACATTAAAAATTATCAAATAACCAAACATAAAACAAAATATATACAAAACCTCTAAAGTGAAAAATACAAAGCACTGCTGAGAGAAATTAAAGATCTAGATAAATGGAAAGATATCTACGTTCATGGATTAGAAGATTTGATGTTGCTAAAATGTCCATTTCTATCACAAATTGATCTATAGATTTAGTGTAATCCCAACCAAGATTCTATCAGATTTTTCTTTCTTTCAATTGATAAACTAATTATTTCTGTCCCTGATGTTGCCACGGTGCCCGCGAAAAAGCTTGTGGCAAAGGGTGAAAAAACAGGTTCTGAAATTCGCCCTTGATTGCACCCACACTGCAGAAGATGGAATCATGGATGCTGCCAATTTTAAGCAGTTTCTCCACGAGAGAATTAGAGTGAATGGAAAAGCGGGGATCTTGGTGGAAGGGTAGTAACCATCAAAAGAAGGAAGAGCTAAATCACTGTAACTTCTGAGGTGTCTTTTTCCAAAAGGTATTTGAAATATCTCACCAAAAAATATTTGAAGAAGAATAATGTACGTGATGGTTGTGCATAGTTGTTAAGAGCAAAGAGAATTAGGAATTGCATTACTTCCAAATTAACCAAGATGAAGAGGAAGAGGAAGACGAAGATTAAAACTCATTGATCTGGAATATTTTGTATGAGTTCTTGAATAATAATTGGGGAAAAAAGGAAGGAAGGAAGGAGAGAGAGAAGAGAAGAAAAAGAGCGAGAGAGAAAGAAAAAGAAAGAAAGAAGGAAGAAAGGAAAAGAAATTGACAAGCTGATTATGTAGTTTATATGAAAATACAAAAAACGCAGAATAACAACAATCTTGCTTCTTTTTTTTTTTGCTTCCTTTTTTTGAAAAACAAAAATAATGAAGACTTACACCACATGATTTCCAGACTTACTATAAAGCTACAGTAATCAAGACTGTGGTAATAACAAAAGGATGGACAAGTACAAAAAAAAATGTTGCTGTTTCTAAAATGAACAGCACAGGAGAGTCCAGAAAAAGACCCAAACATATACAATCAAGTGATTTTTTAATGAAGGCACTAAAGCAATCAAATGAGGGGAAAGAAAAGACCTTTTATGAATGTTACTGAAACTAGAAATCCAAATGGAAAAATGAATGCCAATCCTGACCGCACACTGTAAACAAAAATTAATTTAAGACTACTCATAGGCCTCAATGTAAAAGCTAACACTATAAAGCTTTCAAAAGAAGACACAGGAGAATATCTCACAACCTTCGAGCAGGCAAAGATTTCTTAGCAAAATAGAGCTAATCATAGGAGGAAAACAATTTATAAACAGACTACATCAACATTTAAATCTTCTCATCGAAACACACCAATAAGAAAACAAATAGACAATCCAAAAATAGAGAAAATATCTGTAATACATATATCTAACAGAACTTCCAATCATAATATATAAAGAATTTCTAAAACCCAATAAAAATAGATAATCGGATTTAGTCATTTCACACAGGCAGACATACAAATGGCCAAAAAGCACATGAAAAAGTGCTCAACATCATTTGTTGCGAGGGAAATGCAAAATACAACCACAATGAGGTATTATTACATATCAATTAAGTATGACAATAGCAAATGAAGCAACCAGAAGTCTCACACACTGTTGGTGGCAGTGTAAAATTGTAGAACCACTCTAGAAAATTATAAAACAATATATACATACATCCAGCAATTCCTCTCACAGGTGTAAACATATGTCCACAAGGAACCTAGTACAAGAATGTACATAGCAGCTTTATCATAGCAGCCAAAAACTAGAAACAGCTCAGGTTTCCATCAACAGGAGAATGGATAAACAAACTGGTATGCTCACACAGTGGAGTATATTATTCATCAATAAAAAGGAAGAACAAAATCCTGGATGAATCTCTAAAACCACTATGCTGAGTTAAAGAAAACAGATCCAAAAGAGTATATAAGGTATGATTCCATTCACTTGAAGTTCTAGAAAACGCAAGACTGATCTACGACAACAGAAAATAAACAGTGGTTGCTTTCTGTGCTCCAGGGGGTGAGAGGGGAGACTGCCTGGGAACGAGTAAGAGAAAACCTTACGAAGTGACGGAAACGCTCAATAACTTGACAGGGGTGTGGCCACTGGTTGTGCACTTTAGTCAAAACTAATCGAATGGTTAAGAACAGACCATATCTCAATTAAAATAAAAAAGTAATGAACCAGAAAAAAGAGATTTAGTGGTCAAAGTCAGAATAAACTATAATATCAACTATCTACAATTTAATATTTGGAGCCTTTACAATAGTGAACAAATATTCTACTATTTGAAAATATTCCATTTTAATGTATACTACCCTAAACTTCAGGGCAAATATGTGCCTTTGGTAAGTTAAACCAGGTAGTATGCCATGGCCCTTCAATCTGGACATAACACATTCCAAGTTTCTGTGTATGGCATGAGTACAGCAACTGCTGCATTTTCTGGTCACTGTCTCTGCAAGTTTCATGTCCAGCAGATTATTTCTTAGTACTTTGACAAATTAGTCTGAGAAAGAGGGAAATTTTTTATCAAAGCAATATTCAACAAGAAATATACTGTGAAGAGAAGACATTTTACCTGTGAGATGGAGCCTCCCATTATAAAAGATGGTTTTTCTGAAGCCACTGTGGTTTTGGATGATGGGATGAGAGGTGGCGGCGGCCTGGTTGGTCGAGCTGTTGGAAGCCGAGCCCCTTCAGGGAGATTGGTTATCACTTGATGTGGAGCAGGCTGGAGGACTTTTACAAGGAAAAAAAATGAGTTAAAGGTAGTTAATTTCCCAGTTTGCAACATGCTACCTATCTCAGTCATTCCTGAATTTTTAAATCACAAATTAAATTATAAATGCAAGATGAAGCCAAGGATGAACATTTCTATTTTCAATCTCTCTGTCACTTAACCCTGTATACATATTCAAGTCAAAAGCGGTATTTGTAGGGTCGACATATTCAACTCCCCTTCAAACCAGAGCTTTCAAGCTGATGCTCAAAGTATTCTGCTTAGCACATAGGCAAACTTCAGTCTTCGATCATTTTTTATCTCTTGCCACTACTCTTTGTACCTCACAAGGGAGGTGAGAAAAAAGATGCTTCTTAGGAAGAGCTGATATCCCTACTTTACAGAATATGCAGACATGACTGACAACCAATCTTTTTTGCAGCTTGCATAATTTGATAAGCATTTATTGATTCTGGCTCTCACAGAACACTTGAATTTCTGGGGGGGGAGGGGTGTGAATCTCAAGATTTTAACAAATTCATGTACTATCCTTAAAAGAAAAGACAGTCCACGCCTGTAATCCTAGCACTCTGGGAGGCCAAGGCGGGCGGATTCTTTGAGCTCAGGAGTTCGAGACCAGCCTGAGCAAAAGCGAGACCTCGTCTCTACCAAAAATAGAAAGAAATTAATTGGACAGCTAAAAATATATATATATATATATATATATATATATATATATATGAAAAAAATTAGCCGGGCATGGTAGCACATGTCTATAGTCCTAGCTACTCGGGAGGCTGAGGCAGTAGGAGTGCTTGAGCCCAGGAGTCTGAGGTTGCTGTGAGCTAGGCTGACGCCACGGCACTCACTCTAGCCAAGGCAACAAAGTTAGACTCTGTCTCAAAACAAAAAAAAAAAAGAAAAGACAGTCAATGTCACAGTATAAATGTGTGAATACAAATTTCCCAGTGGCCCAGTGAACTCAACTGAATGCAACTGATGATGGAATGCTGAGAAATAGGAAAGTCATTTTGAAACAGCAAGGACATGTCCTGGAAGAGCAGTTTATTCCCGAGATTAAACCACCCACGTGGAACATCTGTGGATAGATGGCCAGCAGCCACCGCACAGAGGAGCAATATTTACCTGGCGGGACACTATAGCAGTCTGCACTCATATCAGGCTGTGGAGCGGCTTTACTGACTTCTCTTGGAGAGAGCCTACACGGTGAAGCTGACCTTGCTGCGGTATCGTGCATCTGTGCTTCCTGTTCTAGAGCACGTTTGACCTCAGCATAAGGCATATAGGTGACTGATTGTCCTATGAAAGTTAAAGTTATCAAAATAAGGGAAGAACCCCAAATTAAAATAGTAAGTGTGAAAGGACCAAGCCCATACCATCCAGGGGCAGATCCATCCATATACTAACTAATATTAAGGTCTAAAATTCCTGGGCGGGGAATCCACCCCTAGAGAGGTAAAGAAGTCCTATAGATCTAAATTTCTTATGTATGCAACATTACTATGACCTAATAAAATCCTCCAAAATTCAATTACAATTTTTCCCTTTAAAGGGCAAAGAACTTTTCTTTCGTCTTAAGGATAATCAATTGTTTTCACACATGATAAAATCATAAGAGGCAAACATCAGATTATCAAGCAATTCTGTGAATTTAAGTCTGGCCTGAATTGGAGGTAAGCGCTTTGAGGATTTCAGCTCTTATAATTAGCATGTTGAAGCTTACGCTTACTAATATTCAGAGAAATAAATTTAATTAAGAAATGGAAGAAGCCTTTCAAAAGATGCAGATCAAGCTAATTTAAAAATCCTATACAAGCTTATAAAACTATGAATATTACTGCAATAATCCTAAAGAAAATGATTTACCATGTAAGTTATCTCTACATAAAGTATTAAGAAAACTTTAAACATTTAAAGAACATGCCGGAAATGCAGTCATATAAAGATTTTAAAAATATATAACTTTTTCCTTTATAAATGAAATTAATAATGCAATTTTTGAAAATTAGAAAAGCACAAGTAAAACTCGTTTGTAACCCTAACCACTTAGATTTGTAGCATTTTAAAGTCTGCCAAAGCAAATTCCCACTCATTTTATTATTCTTTTCATTACCTAGTCTCATCCATTTATCTTTCCAGATAAATCTAGATTAAAATTATTTTGAGTACTTCCTCCTAAAACAAAGTATCATTAGAATTTTCACTGGACTTGTATTAAATTTATGAATAAACACAGGAGACATTTTAAAATAATGAGTTCTCTAATTGAGAAACCTAGTTTTTGTCAGATAGGCTTGTTAAAAATTACTCCTAGGTATTTCATATTCTGTTGCTAAGAAAACCATCTCTTTCATATATATGGGTTTATATATATAAAACTAATTACTGCAGATATACAGGAAAGATGTGGATTTCTGTATAACAATTTTTTTCTGTGAAACTTAATGAAACTTTCTCAGCTCTAATAATTTTTTAATTGATTCTTTTAGACTTTCTAGGTAGATATTCTTATCTTGTAATAATTTGTCTTCTCCCTTCAAATACTTAAACCTCTTTTCCCTATGTTAAATAATAGTTTACTAAGATATTTTTAAAATCAGAAGCAATTATAGAAATATCAACTAATATTCAAGTGCTGGGCACTGTGCATTAAAAGTATTATCTCATTTAGCCCTCATGATCAATGAGGTTATTAACACCATTTTACAGATGAGGAAACTGCAGCTCAGAAGAATCATACCTAATTGCACAACCACAGTCATACTACCAAGGATTTTTAAAAAGCAGTATAATTCCAGACCTGAGCTCTATACACAGTGCAACAGTGTCTCACTGAAGGACAGGGTGTTTAATTTCAGATGCCTCTGGGGTATCTATTAAAATGACTGTACTCTTTCCTTCTTTGACATATTAATATAATGAACTAGATTATTAAGTGTCCTACTGCTAAGTAAACACATTTATGAAATAAACCAACTTCAAAAGAAAATCACTGGCTGGGCACGGTGGCTCACGCCTGTAATCCTAG
>CAUYSK010090480.1:0-15008 GCA_963575035.1 Avahi laniger | reverse complement strand
TTTTTATTACATGGTAGACAGTATTCCAGTGTCTGGGTATATAATATTTTGTTTATCTGTTCACCAGTTGATGGACATTTGTTTCAATTTTTTGGCTGTTATGAAAAATGTTAATGTCAACATTTGCATACTAGTTTTTTTTTTTTTTGAGACAGAGTCTCACTTTCTTGCCTGGGGCGAGTGCCGTGGCGTCAGCCTAGCTCACAGCAACCTCAGACTCCTGGGCTCAAGCGATCCTCCTGCCTCAGCTTCCCAAGTAGCTGGGACTACAGGCATGCACCACCATGCCCGGCTAATTTTTCTATATATTTTTAGCTGTCCAATTAATTTCTTTCTATTTTTGGTAGAGACAGGGTCTCGCTCTTGCTCAGGCTGGTCTCAAACTCCTGAGCTCAAACAATCCGCCCGCCTCGGCCTCCCAGAATGCTAGGTTTACAGGCGTGAGCCACCGCGCCCGGCCTCATTTTAACTCTTTTAAAGTACAAAATTCAGTGCCTTTATGTTTTGATATGAAACAACCTCCAACATATACTGGTAAGTGCTTTCCTGCACTCACTGTCCATCATCACCTGTCTACCTCTGCTTGTGATCGTGGAAGAGACTTTTTCTGATGGACACTTTTGAAACATCTCCATAACACAGGAGGCTGAGAGGGTCTGTTGCCAGGGAAAGGCGGTAGTAATGTGATCAGTGTTCTCACTGCTGGCTGCACGTTAGTATCACCTGGGAGATTTAAAAAATGCCCTTGTCCAGGCCCCACTTCTAGAGATTTTGATTTAATTAGTCAAGGTTGAGGCCTGAGCATGAGTTTTTAAATTGAGGTATAATTTACTCCCAGTAAAATGCGTAGGTCTTAAGTCTAGAGATCAATTAACTGTGGGCACCCATGTAACTACTGCCTCAAAAACAATATTTTCATGGCTCCAGTAAATGTTCCCTGCCCCTGCCAGAGGCAGTCACTGTTCTGATTTTTATTATAGATTCATTTTGATTGCTCTTGAACTTCATATAAATGGAATCAAGCAGCACATAACATTTCGAGATTGGCTTCTTTCACTTAGTGTAATGCTTCTGAGATCCATCCAAATTATTGCACTGATCAGTGGTTCATTTCTTTTTATTGCTGAGTGGTATTTCCTTGTATGGATACACCAAAGTTTATCCGTTCACACGTCCAGGGTCATTTGAGTTGTCCAAATGAGCCGGGCACAGCTGGGTACATCCTAGTTTTTGGATATTAGAAATAAAGCTATAAACATCCTTGCACAAGTCTTTCTATGGGCACACATAGTCATTTCTCTTGGAGTGGAATTGGTGGGTTTATGTTTAATTTTATTTGAAACTGCCAGTTTCCAAAGTGGTTGTATCAATTTATACTCCCACCAGCAAAATATGAAAGTTACAGTTGCTTCACATCCTTGCCAACACTTGGTATTTTCTTTTTAATTATAGCCATTCTCATGGGTATGTAGTGGTATCTCATCATGGCTTTAAATCATATTTCCCTAATGACTAATAATGTTAATCATCTTTTCACGTGCTTATTGACCATTCATATTTCCTCTCCCATTACGTGTCTGTTCCAGTCTTTTGCCCATATTTTTGGGTGATCATTTTATTATTGATTTTTAGCTATAGAAATATCTTTATATATTCTGGATATTAGTCCTTTGTCAGATATATGTACTGCAAATATAATTATTATTTAAAAGGTCCCAGTGAGTCTTACATGAATCCAGGGTTGAGAACTGGTAAACTAAAGATCAGCCCCAGAGACCCTCTACTTTCCCTAAATCTGTCCCCTAGAAACCATGTCTGAGGATTGGTTTTTCAATCCATGAAACCGCCCTGACTGCAGAGGATTTTAGGAGTGAGGGGTGCTTTGTCAGTCTTATTCCTGTACATCTGCCTGGCTTCTTGGTCAGCTCCATTCATCTGAACCGTCTCTTACACCCTGGCTGTGAGAAATTAGGAAAGTCTTTTTCTGTCTCCACCCTAAAATTTCACCGTGAAACTTGTCCTGATTGCCTGACCCATTCCCAGAGATGATGTGTGTCAAAAGGACAAGGAGGACATGTTTTTTTCTTATATGGAGCAAGCTATGTCCTAGGCATAGAAGGAATGTGACTTTCTGTTCTTCTTTTTTTAAAATGAGCTTCAAGTCAGTGACTTTAAAAAAATTATTATTATTATTTTTTAAATGAGTGTGGCTTTCTGTATCCCCTTCCAGCCATTACCTTCAGGCTGTCTACCTGCTCACTGAAAGGGAGAATCATTTTCCAGCAGCCTTGGCAACCATTCACCAGGGGACTGGTCCTGGTCTCATTGAATCTGCCGTGTACTTGCTGCATGACCGTTCGTAAGGCAATTAACCTCTGATCCTTGGTTCCTGCAACTGGTAGAGGAGAACATCTTGCTTGTTGTGGGGAAAGCACCCGGCATAAAGTACTTGTTGTTCACAAAGCATTAGTTCCATGGAAAGGGATGGTGGAAGGAGCAGTTCTGGGAGCAGTGGAGCTGGGCTGTGAGGGGAGCTCTCTGTTCTGGGACTTGCCATGCATGCCTTCAGTGTGCCCTGGTGTCACGTCTCTGCCCCTACCCTCCACACCTTCAGAGGCCCAGGCTGGCCAAGGTCCCTCCTGCTGTGTTGTCTTCGCCCTGCCCTTTTTGGCTAATTTGAACAGAGCTTCCCGCAAGGGCCCCTAGGCTCTTTAAGCTCAGAGCACATGGTTGGGAAGCCAATTCTCTGGGACATACAGTTCCTGACTCAGATCTGGGCAGGGGGCCAAGGCCTTCGAAGGACTGTAGAAAAACTTAACCTTCATCCCCACTACCTCCCTGTTGCCCCCAAGAGCTTGTCGTTTTTAATGTCTGTCTCTTTTGGTGCCAAAGAGGAAAGGAAAAGGACCACAAACATTAAGATCAGGTGCTGCTTGGGGTCCCTTCGTGGGCTGGCACCAGGGAGGAGCCTTGATTCTGCTTTTGGGAGAGGCACTCATGCTGTAGGAGAGTTTTTCTGCTGCTGCAGGAAAAGGATGAGGAAGCTAAGGAAGAGCTCATGGGGAGCTCCCAGAAATTTCCTTGACCTGGGGAACAGCTGGGTACAGGGCATTCGAAGAGTTCACCAACACTAGGCACTGGCCGGAGCCCGTCCATCTCGCAACCAAGCAGGGGTGGCTTTGCCCCAACACAAGATTGAGGAAGGGATGGAAGAGGGGTGCCCAGATCCTGGGTGTAACTCAGATTCCTCTGCGCTACTTCCAGGTCTGTCTTGAGGCAGGTATAAGAGGGAGCCAGGGGCAATACCAGTAAGAGGAATGGCTGGGATGGGTATGCTTGGCCCTCCCCACTTCCCTGATTCCTGGTCCCCATTATGGCTTTGGGTGTATCAATCCCACCCAAGGCCTCGTTCTAGTTTTCTAACACGGTGCCCGTTGCTCCCCTTTAGGATTAATAAATTGAGAAGTCATCCATCCATCCATCTGTCCATCCATCCAATATTTACTGATCAGCTACTATATGTAGGTACTGTTCTATGCTCTGTGAGGCTGTATCTGTGGAAAAGACAGATATTTTCCTCACAGAGCTCACATCATGAGGGAGCCAGACAGGTAACCGGGAGCTCCATTCCATAGTATAAACCTGATGATAAAGACAGATCATGGGATCGCAGGGGATGACCGGTGGGAAGGATGAGGGAAGGTTCCTGGAGACCTGAGGAGACCTCAGTGAGTAGGAGATAGTGAGGCAAAAAGGAAGGGAAGAATCCAGGCAAGGAAAGAGCACGTGAGAAGGCCTGGGAGGCAAGGTCTGAGTAGCTGGAAGGGGGTCAGTTTAAGAAGAGAGTGTATGTATGTGTACATGTATGTGTAGGGGTTGTGAAGAAGTGAGACATGCGGTGGGAGAGGTAATCAGGCGCCAGATCAGGAAGGCCTTGTAAGCCACGATCAGGACTTGAACTTGAGGGCAATAAGGAAGCTTTGAAGGATTCAAAGAGGGCCATGACATGATCAGTTTGGTGTTTTTGAAAGATTACTCTGGTTTTGGGGAGGAGATCAGACAGTGGGGGGCAGGTGCAAATAGAAGCAGGAAGATAAATCAGGAGGGTAGTGCAATGGTCCGGGAGAGAGGTAATGGTGGGTTAGACCAGAAAGGTGGCAGCAGAGATGGAGAGAAGTGCTTGGATTTGGGATCTATTTTAGAGGTAGAGCCAGTGGGAGGTAATGATGGATCGAATGTGAGGGGCAAAGGAGAGGGAGGTCTCAAAGACGCCTTCCAGTTTCTGACTTGGACAGCTGGGGGGTTGGCAGTACCATTCATGGAGATTGGCAATATTGAGGGAACACATCTGGGGGAAGGTGAGAGATGAGTTCAGTGCCATGTTGAGTTTCAGCTTCCAGGATGACATGTCCTATAGTTAGTTTGCCATCTAGGTCCAACTCAGGAGACAGGATGAGACTAGAGATAGAATTGTGAGGTCTTGAGAGTGGATTAGGTAGCACAAAGTAGAGGCTACCATGTTTTGTGCAGCGGCACCGCCCTGTCAAAGGATGCTCTCCCCTTGGTGGCTGCTTCACCCCAAACCCTGGAAGGCAGGTTTAGAAGGCACTCCCCAAAGACTTTGCAACTTAGGGCAAAGACTGCAGATAATCCTAACTCTCGGCTCCCTCTTTTGCCCTCAATTTTCATCCTGGGCTGACTCAACTAGTTTCCATTAAGAGTTTATTC
Source organism: Avahi laniger (assembly GCA_963575035.1). Taxonomy (NCBI): domain Eukaryota; kingdom Metazoa; phylum Chordata; class Mammalia; order Primates; family Indriidae; genus Avahi; species Avahi laniger. The sequence goes on along the minus strand of CAUYSK010090480.1, from coordinate 10,280 downwards.
AGCCCAGGGGCCACACCAGCTGCCATTCTTAGAAAATTCAGTTTCCGGCTCCCCCTGCTGGCAGAGCTGGAGATGACTCCTGGCTGGTACACCCTCCATCACACTCCTTTCCTCCCTCCTGCTTCCCCAGGAACAGAAACCTTTCACTCAAAAAGAGGAAATTAAAACCTCAATCCCAATGCCTCCCCACTCCCAAAGAAAACTCCCCACCTATTTTACAAGAACCTAGCTGGAAATGGGGTGGGGAAAGTCTAATTAGGTATCTGGGAAGCACAAATTAAATTCTTAGTTACCAAATTACTGTCTTCTGTTTTTTCTGCCCCAAACCCACTTGATCTGTTTGCTCATGAAGACTTCCTTTGGTTATTTATACCTATCTCCAAAACACTCTCTTCCACGCTCAGTCGCCAAGAGCAGCATTTTCTGACACCCAAACGGCCTCCCTCCTCACGTGCGTGCGGGGAAGCCATGATCTGTGCTGGAAAGAGCATCAGGTTAGGAGTCAGGGAACCCAGGTTGGATTCCTGTTTCTGTCACTGATTTAGGGGGTGCGACCTGGGACCAGTCACTTCCTTCTTTCCCAGTGATAGTTCCCTCACCAGTGGCATTGGATGGGACTCCAAAAAACTTTTCCAACTCTGCCATTCTAGGCTTGTTCTAACCACCTTAGCCTTCTCAGTTCTGTATATACATGAAGACCCCTCCTGCCTCAGGGCCTTTGGGCATGCTCTTCCCTCTGCCTGAAATGCTCTTCCCTTCCCTTTTTGTTTAGTTAACTCCTCCTTACCCTTCAGCTCTCAGCTCGAATGCTACTTCCTCAGCGAAGCCTTTCCCAGCCCTCCAGACTGAGTCAAGTAGCTCAAGGTCTGCTCTCATAACAGCCTGGAGTTTTCCTTCTGAGCTCTCGTCACGTTGTATTTTTCCACGTTTGTCTCATTATTGTTCCAAATCCATCTCCCCCATTAAACTTTAAACTCCCTGATAGCGAGGACCTGTCTGTTTTGCTCACCGCTCTACTCTGGCACCCAGATCCTTCCCTGCCCATCTTGTAAAGGCTCAACATATGTTTATTAAATAAATGAATAAGTAAATGGATGAATGAATCCTTTTCTTCATCCATCAGCTGCTTTCTATATCTAACTAGTGTCGTGTTTAAGAGCAAACAGCCGAAAGCCAGACTCCCTGGGTTTGGAATCTAGCTTCACCACTCATGAGTTGTGTCAATTTGCCTCAGTTTCCTCACCTGCAAAAGGACGATGATAATAGTATACATCACCTAACAAGGTTGATGTGAGGACAAAGACTTAGCATATGTGAAGTGTGTAGAATGAGGCCTGGCACTTAAGTGCCGTGTACGTAATAGCTATTGTTCCTATTCTGCCTCATCCATCTCGCCATTTACGCGTTCTGCACTCTCCCACGAGAAGTCTCATTATCTGATTTCTGGTCTCTGAGTGCGGGTGACTCAGTGTAATTTGCAGATTTGGTCGAATAGTTTTGTTTTTTAAGATTTTTATCATGGAAATTTTCAATCATACCCAGAAGCAGAGAGAAGAGGATAATGAACCTCTGTAACAAGCTTCAACAATTATCAACATTTTGCCAATCTTTATTCATCTATACACTTCTCTTTTTTCCCCTACCGAAGTATTTTAATGTAAGTCCCAGATGTCATATCATTTTGTCTGAAAATACTCCAATACGTATCTTTAACACATGAGGACTTAAACCTCCCCCCACAACAATACCATCATCACACTTAAAAATTAACAATAATTAGGGAGAGCTTTTAAAACCCCATTCTCTTGAGGGAAGCAGGGGGATGTGCAGCCCTTGCTTTGGTGTAGATGTGCATAATGAGGAACAGCCAAGAAAGTTAACATATATAAAGTGCTTTGAATAGGGCCTGTCACATAATAAGTGGGATATAGTAGTAACTATTATTTTGATTCTCTCTCATTCTCTCCATTTACCCATTCTAAATCCCCCCAACCCCTCTTATCTCTGGGTTGTGAGTGTGGGTGACCATTTACAAAGGACTAGGAGTCTGGCCTGGGGAGTTTCCTGGGTCATCGGAGCCTGGATGGGAGCTGGGACTGCAGAAGGCACCAAGGAGGGCCCAGAAGAAGCAGACTGCAGGACTGAGGAGGAAGAGAGGGACAGCCAGAGCTGTGGAGTTTAAGGAATGGGGAGCCCTGCAGTTGTGTGAAAATGGGGCTGAGAAAATCCAGTAGCCAATGGGCAGGCAAGCTGAGGTTGGTCCTTTCTAGTGATCAGGGCCTTTGGGAATCATTGCCAGCTGTGAAGCAGAGAGGCAGTAGCTCCGTTCCTGAGGGAGTTCCCTTTAGTTTTTCTTCACGGCCCACAGAGGGGCAGCTGCCTGCAACAGCAACCAGGGGCCTGCTTTGCTTCATCTGGAGTTCTCAACAGTTCCAAGGAAATGAGTGATGATGGTGGACCCTGAACCAAAGCACAACTAGAGATGGCTTTACCGAGGCTCGAGTTGAAGATTTTTGTGCTCTTACCTTTCTTTTCCTTTCCGTGGAAGTAGAATTCTCCCCTACTTCTCTCCTATTCTCTTCTTCTCGCCCTACTCATTCTTTGGGTATCCAGGGCACCTGGACACTCGACCCATCCAGTTTTTGTGCTTCTATAACAAAATACCACCGACTGGTAATTTATAAACAATAGAAATTTATTTCTCACAGTTCTGGAGGCTGAGAAGTCCAAGATTAAGGTGCCAACAGGATTGGTGTCTGGTAGGGACTGCTCTCTGGTTCCAAGATGGCACCTTCTTGTTGCATCCTCTGGAGGGGGAGGAATGTTGTATCCTCACATAGCAGAACAGAAGAGCAAAAAGGGCCTAAACTAGTTCCTCTCGCCCTTTCATAAGGCATGAATCCATTCATGAGGGAGATCCCTCATGACTTTATCACTTCCCCAAAGGCCCCACCTCTTAATACCACCACAGTGGGGATTAAGTTTCAACACATGAATTTTGGAGGACATTCAGACCGTAGCATACCCCAATTCAAACTTGCTTCCAGGAAAAGATGTGATTTGAACACTTCAAGAGGGTAAACAAGCTCCTTCATAACCTGGCCTCCAACTATCGCATCAACCTCATTTCCCACTACTCCCCTCTTCTTTCCAGCAATAGGTAGTGTGTTACAGTGAAAAAGCACAGATTTGTATCCATACCGACCTAGTATTGAATTCTGGCGCTCCCATTTCCCACCTTGGGAACCTTACGTGAAGTCACCTTATCTTTTTTCTTTTTTTGAGACAAATTCACGCTCTGTCTCCTGGGCTAAAGTGCAGAGGCATCATCATAGCTCACTGCAACCTCAAACTCCTGGGCTCAAGTGATCCTCCTGCCTCAGCATCCCAAGTAGCTGGGACTACAGGCATGCACCACCACACCTGGCTAATTTTTCTATTTTTTGTAGAGACGGGGTTGGCTTGTGCTCAGGCTGGTCTGGAACTCCTGGCCTCAAACGATCCTCCCAAAGTGCTAGGATAACAGGTGTGAGCCACCGCAGCCGGCCCACTTTAGCTTTCTGAGCCTCAGTTTCCACATCTGAAAAATGGGGATAAGAGTAGTATAATATTAAGTAAAAGGCCTCTTAACAGACGGCTTAAAGCCATATAAACATATGACTTAAAGTCATACAAATCAAGAAAATAGCCCATCTTCTCTGAGATCTTTTAACTCATAATGGTCTATGAATTTTATAAAAATCTTAAAATCCTCTGGACATATATGACTGGGGCAATAGGTGAGTTTTCAAATGCTGAATTAGTGCCTTGAGGAATCATCATGTTCTTACCAGTATATGAACAAAGACAACTTTTTTTGGCCGATAACCTATTTAGCGTCGCCCAAGCAAGCCACTTAAACTCAATCACTACATTTCCCTAAGCTCTTAGCTCTGCCTTTGAAAATATGACTGCATCTCAGTTGGAGCTTCTGGAGAAATGGTGACCACAGCACTACTTATTTCTTAAATGAGAGCTTTTGGTTGGCTCTTGAAGACCTTTCTTTATGTGAGTTTAAGTCACGAGGACTACGCCTCCCACAGTGTTTGAATTCAAAGCATGCTCAGTGCCAGGTACTAGCGAGCCGGGAAGTGAGAATATCTAGGGGCGCGGAGGGCGGGGCTGAGCAGGCGGTGGAGGAGGTCTCCAGCGGCCACTACAATGACTGAGATAATATCGCCGAGATCATATCAGGCAGTCTCCTCCATTCACCAGGATAGCACATGTACACGCACACAGACACACGAACTCGCCGCAGCACGATTTGGATTGGATTGAAAATGCGAGGGAACACGGTGTGACGCAGCCCACGCCAGGGTACGGGGACGGCCACTGCCTCCTAGCTCCAGCGCGCGTGGGCGCAGGCGCACGACCCTCGTGGGCGGTGCTCGGGAGGCGGTGCCGGAGTGCAGGGCCGCGGATTGGCCGGCCGCGAGACCGTCGGTTGGCCCTGCTCCTTCCGATGCGCACAGAGCATGCGCGGGGCGGGAGCGAGCGAAATTCAAGCTCAAACCTGCCGCCGAGGTACCTGGGACCGAATCCGAGGGTCATGGAGGCCTCCCAAGGGTCTGCGGAAGCCGAGACCTTGAGCCCAGGGCAGGTTGCTCTTTACCAGAGGTATGTCTGGGCCGCCGGGCGGGTCTAGCTCGCAAGCCCTGGCTTTGGGTGGGGCGGCCATTGGACCCTCCCAGGGACCGAAGCTGTTGATGCGGAGCCTTGTGAGACGCGCGCCCGCGCTCTCCGAGTAGGACGTGGGAATCGGTTCCGGTCATTTGATCAGATTTCTAAAGCCTGGGGAACTCCCAGTGCCTCATTTTGGGGCACATAACCCTCCGGTATGAGCTCTTTGAGAGCCAGAACTTCAGTTGATCAAGCCCTTCTTAAGTCTTCCCAGCCTACCAAGCCCCAGGCCTGGGAGATAACAGAGATGAGTACAACATGGTCCCTGCCCCCAAATTGCTTATAAACTAGTTGTGGAAACGGACCCGTAAACCAGTAATCACTCTAACGTTTGATGAGTGCTGAAGAGGTATAATGTGCAGGGCATAATGTTGGCATAAAGGAGGTAATGGCCAACTGCAGGGGTCGGTGAGCTAAGAGAAGGCCTCACAAGAGGCAGAAATATTTGAGCTTTGTGTTGAAAAATGCCTAAGCATTTACCAGTTAGCTAAGGGTGGGGGGCGTGGTGATGTTGGGATGAGCATTTAAAAAATTTTTAAAAGCCGTGATAAAGTACACATAACATAAAATTTACCATCTTAACCATTTTTAAGTATACAGTTTAGTACTGTAAAGTACCTTCATATTATACCATCACCACTCATCTTTAGAACTCTTTTAATCTTGCAAAACTAAAACTATACCCATTAAGCAACTCCCCATTTCCCCCTGCCTCCAGATCCTGGCAACCACCATTCTTCTGTCTCTATGAATTTTGACCACTTTAGATACCTCATATGAGTAGAATTGTGCAGTATTTGTCTTTCTGTGACTGGTTTATTTCACTTACCATAATGCCATCAAGGTTTATCCATGTTATGTGACAGGATTTCCTTCCTTTTTAAGGCTGAATAATATTGCATTGCATTTATCTACCACATGTTCATCCATTCATGCATTGATGGTCACTTGTGTTACTTCCATCTCTTGGCTATTGTGAATAATGCCGCTATGAACATGGGCATGTAAGTATCTCTTTGAGATCGTGCTTTCAGTTCTTTTGGGTGTGTATGTAGAAGTGGAATTGCTAAATCATATGGTAATTCTGTTTTTAAGTTTTTGAGGAACTGCCATAGTGTCTTCCATAGTTGCCATACCAACAGTGTACAGGGTTCCATTTTCTCCATATCCTCCCCAACACTTGTTAATATCTATTTTTTAGATAGTACCCATCCTAATGGGAATGAAGTGGTATATCATTTTGGTTTTGACTTGTATTTCCTAATAATTAGTGATGCTGAGCATCTTTTCATGTGCTTATTGGCCATTTGTTTGTCTTTGGAGAAATATCAATTCATGTCCTTTGCCCATTTTTTAGTTAGGTTGTTTGTTGTTGTTGAGTTGTGGGAGTTCTTTATATATTCTAGATATTAACTCCTTATCAGATATATGGTTTGCAGATATTTTCTCCAATTGTGTGAGCTGCTTTTTCACTATTGATTGTGTCCTTTGATGTACAGAAGTTTTTAATTTTGATGTAGTACAAAGAAATAAGTTAGGGCAGTGGAATAGTTCTGTCTCCTTTTCAAAAAAAGAATGTTTTTAAGGCTGTTAAAAGTAAAAAGGTCTCCTTACAGAGTAGTAAAAGCACATCTTTGGACTAGTTACTTGACTTCCTTAAGGAAAACAGATGGCACGGTGTGGCAGAGTACTGGCTTTAGAGTTGCGTCATTCTGGGTTCAGATTATGGCTTTGCCGCTCACTAGCTCAATGACCTCAAGCAAGTCCCTTGCCTATTCTGAGCCTCAATTTTCTCATTAGGAAAATGGGGGTAATGAGGCCGAGGACCGTTGGTCTCCTTCCCCCCTTCCCTGAGCAAGCAAATAGACCTCTCTGCTTGCACTGATTCCACAACACCGTTCCTCTCACGCTGACGCCTGTGTGTCTCTCGCTCCCATGGGTTCTCTCTTGAACATTCACGGTCAATCCCTGCCTCCTCTTCCCCACAGTAATCACCCCCTCGTCTCACAATCCCTACCTTTCTTTCTCTCACAGTTCCCCCATCTCTCACGACGCCTCCTCAGCTCTCACAGTTCCTCTAATATTTCTCCTCATCTTTCTCAATCTCCCCGTCCTCGTACAAATCCCTTCACATCTTCCCCATTGCACAAAGTATCCCCCTATCTGTTACTCATAATTCTGCTCTTTGACACAACCCTACTCTCATAATTTCTCTCTTTCTCCCTCCCTCTCTCCCCTTTCGGTCCCTCTCCTTCCTTATCTCTGCTGTGTAAGCAGTAAAAGAAAACTTTTTTTTTTGAGACAGAGTCTCGCTCTGTTGCCCGGGCTAGAGTGCCGTGGCGTCAGCCTGGCTCACAGCAACCTCAGACCCATGGGCTCAAGCGATCCTCCTGCCTCAGCCTCCTGGGTAGCTGGGACTATAATCGTGTGCCACCACCACGCCCGGATAATGTTTTTCTATTTGCAGTAGAGACGGGGTCTCACTCTTGCTCAGGCTGGTCTTGAACTCCTGACCTCAAGCGATCCTCACACCTTGGCCTCCCAGAGTGCTAGGATTACAGGGGTGAGCCACCGCTTCCGGCCAGAGAACTCTGAAACTTGCTGTCACAGACTCCCTGCACACATATTTTCTTTTTCACACACCTTTATCTTCTGTCACATCCAGCGACTCTGTGGCACACAGTTTGTCGGTCATGTTCTCCCTTGGTGATGCCTGCCCACCAGCTCCTCTCTTGGCCACACTCGCATTCTAAGGCCCACTTGTGCTTTCCGTGTGTCTCGCTTGCTCCCCCCTCTGGTGCCCACTGTCTCTCCCCCTGGTACACATGCTCTCTTGCCTACCTGCTCACTCTCTCGCTCCCTCTCTGGCACTCATATTCTGTCTCTGTCTCTCTCAGTCTCCCTCCATTGTCTCTGCTGTCCACCACCCCCTTCTCTCAACTGTCACCCAGCTGTCTCGCTCTTTCTCTGCCCCTCCTGTTCACGCTCTCACCCACCCGCTCACGCTGTCGTTCATCTTCTCTGCTGTCCACTTGCTCTTTCTGCCGTCCTCCCCTCTGTCTGTGTCTGTCATCCTCCCTATTGTGTGTCCCTCTGTCACCTCTTCCCCCTTTCTCTGTCTTCCATGGTCTCTCTCTGTCACCCACTCTTTACCTGTCTCTCCATCACCCATTCTCTCTCTGTGGCCCACCCTTTCCCCGTCACCCACTCTCTTTCTCTCTGTCACTGTATCATTCTGAGTCCAGTGAGGAGATTGAAACCAGTGTATTAAAACTGGAATTTTAATATAAAGAATTATTAAACCGATAAATAAGATGTAAGGAAACTCCTTATGGTACCTTAGGGCCAAGGGAGAATACTCAAGGAAGGACAAACTTGGAAGGAGACCTCCTCCCAAGGCTGAGGTTCAGACCTCCTCGGACAAGGTTTGGTTCAGCCCACTGGAGGGCAGTTTGCTGCTTTGCTCCGGCTGCAGCTGGCGAGCAGTCCGAGGGCCAGCAGGCGGGGAGAACAGGCCGTCAGCAGCCAGTGGTTTCGGCATGCAGAAGGGCTGGGGGCCTGGGGCACAGGGGAACTTCAGGGGCCCCGCAGAGGGAATTGGGCGCCACTACAGGCAGGAGAACTTCGGGAGCTGGTTTCCATGTAGAGACGCCTGTGGGAAGGGCATTGCCAGGCCAGGCGGAGGCGTCAAGGTCATTGAGGGACTACATGTTCTGGATGTGTCGCTAGGGCCAAGCTCCACCAGATGTCATCATCCTCACCATGTGCAGTGGCTGGAAACTTCAGGAGAGCCCCTTCCTCCTCCTTCAGTGTCCCTCCCGTGCCCTCTACCAAGAAAGTTTATCATTGTGCTCACTGTAAAGCAGAGATGCTTAAAGGAACTATGTCATTCCAGAGCAGGTATCGAGGGGTGAATTTGGGACTGAGAAGCAATAAATAATGGCTGGCAGAGTTATCTGCCCTCTCTTTATGTTGCCCAACTTCTCTCTGTCACCCAGTGTGTCTCTGTCACCCACCTGCTTGCACTTTCTCATCTGCTCTCTTTCTCTGTCGCCCACCTTCTCTCTGACTTCCTCTCACTTGCGGTGTCTGTCAGCCGCTCTTGTGTCTTTCTGCTGCCCTCTGTCACTCTCATTTGCCCACCTGTGCATTCTGTTGCCTGCCCTTTGTTTCTTTGTCACCCAGTTCGCGCTACTGTCCATCCTCCGCCTTTCACCTTCCTCCTTTTCTTTTTGTCACTCAGCCTCTCTCTGCATTGCCCAGTCGCTCGCTCTCTGTCATCTAGTCTCTGTTGCCCTTTTATGTGCTCTCTCTCCTGTCCCCCTCTTTCTCCTACCTTCGCTCGGTCCTCTCTTGGTCTTCTGTTACCCCCGCCACCCGCCCTTTCTCTCTCTTTAGCCCACCCTATTCCTTTCTCTTTTTTGGCTACTTTCTCTATGTCACCAGTCTCTCTCTGTTACCCACTTGCTCGCCCACGCTCTCGCCTATTCTCTATGTCGCGCGTTTGCGCGTTTTCTCTCCTTTCTGTTGCTCGCTCCCTTGTTCTCTCTGCCAGCACACGTACTCTGTTGCCCACACCTCTCTCTCACACAGTCTCTTTGTCACACATCTTTCCTCTCACACTTTTCTCACAACTGTCTTGTCAAAACACTTTTTTTACACCCCATTCTCCATTGCAACATTTTCTGTCTTTCTCTGTCTTTGTAACATGCATACACTTCTTGTCAGTTCCTCTATCATGCACTGTGTCTGGTATTCATTGTGTAACATTTCTTCATTTTCTTTCTTTCTCTCTGTCCTCTCGCCATTGCTCTTGCTTACTGTCACTTTGCTAGCTTGCTGGGTCTGTTGCGTGCTCTGCCCGTCTCTGTATGGCTTTCTCCCCTTAACAGCTTTATTGAGACATACTTCGCATACCACAGAATTCAATCCTTTAAATTATGCAATTCAGTGACTTTTAGTTTATTCACTGAGTTGTGTATCTATCTACCACAGTTAATTTTAGAACATTTTTATTACTCTAAAAAGAAACCTCATACACTTTAGCCATCACCCCCATTCCCTTCTTGCTCCCAGCCCTAGGCAACCACTTATCTACTTTCTGTCTGTATAGATTTGTCTATTTGGACATTTCATATAAATGGAATCATATAATATGGTTCTTAGTGATTAACAACTTCTTCTTCTTCTTCTTTTTTTTTTATTCCAGCATATTATGGGGGTACAGATGTTTAGGTTACGTATGTTGCCCTTGCCTCTCCCCCCCCAAGTCCGAGTTTCAAATATGTCCATCCTCCTCCAGGTGGTGCGCATTGCACTCTTTGTGTATGTATATACCCGTCCCCTCTCCCTCCTCCTCCCTACCCTCCCCCCTGCCCAACATCCAATAGATGTTATTCTTGCATGCTACACATCCGATCAAGGGCTGATAACCAGAATCTACTTAGAACTCGGGAAAATCAACAAGAAAAAATCAAATGACCCTATCAAAAAGTGGGCAAAGGACATGAACAGAAACTTTTCAAAAGAAGACAGAATAATGGCCCAAAAACATATGAAAA
>CAUYSK010090477.1:0-21693 GCA_963575035.1 Avahi laniger | reverse complement strand
AACTTTTAATTGTAGGGAAAAAAATCTATTTTTAACTTGCTCTCAGCATGCAGAAAGCAAAGAGCATATAGAGAGAAATTAAGACATACTTTTAGGGAGGAGAAAGTGGTGATATTTATCTTTAGCATCTTTTTTCTTCTTCTTTTTTTTTTTTTGAGAAAGAGTCTCACTCTCTTGCCTGGACTAGAGTGCCGTGGCGTCAGCCTAGCTCACAGCAACCTCAAACTCCTGGGCTCAGGCAATCCTACTGTCTCAGCCTCCCGAGTAGCTGGGACTACAGGCATGCACCACCATGCCCGGCTAATTTTTTTTCTATATATTTTTAGTTGTCCGATTCATTTCTTTCTATTTTTAGTAGAGATGGGGTCTCACTCTTGCTCAGGCTGGTTTCAAACTCCTGAGCTCAAACAATCCACCCGCCTCAGCCTCTCAGAGTGCTAGGATTACAGGCATGAGCCACCGCGGCCAGCCTAGCATGTTTTTTAAATGACTCATTTTGAAAAAGGATTTCATAACATTGCATATAGAAAGGAATAATAAATAAATATTTTGATGATTTGAAAGGAAAGTACTTGTCATTTCCAGAAACCAATTAGAAGTGAGTTCAATTGATCTTCCAAAATTTATTTCCAAGGGATTACATTAGATATAATCATCGTGTGAGGTTAAGCAACCCTGGCTTACCATTAGTGTGCTCTTCAAATACATATTTTAACACTTTTTCTCAGTAAGACTTTCTTCAAGCCCAGTGAGAAGTACACATGCCTGACATTTGTTTACTTAAAGAACATCTTAATTCTTTGATGTAGTTTCTTCTATCTTTATAGCTTTTCTTAGGTTAAAATTTTCTTATGATTTACTTGAGTTGAATTTGACTTATTGGTGATTGTGTTTTCTTTAAAATAGCTCTAAATAGTTTGTTGAAGAAAAATGTATTGAATTTCCTATATATCTAGTGAAAGAAATAACACCATAGTAATAAAATGGAAATAAGGGAGTCGTTTGCTCAGTGAGGAGTATCTATTGATGTGTGTCATTTGGCATTTAAGGGAGAATTAATTGCTCTTTGTGAACTTGCTTTATTTAGCTGAAATATCTAACTAATGTAGCTATGAAAACACATTAGAGAGACACATTTGAAATTCAAATGATATAAAACAAACATCACTAATTCAACACCTAAGTAATCAAATTGCTCACAGAATTGTAAATTACAATAGCTGTGTGTGAGTAACAGATGGATGAATTAAATGTGCTCAACAATCTTTCTGAATGTTATGGGAAGCCCAACTGCCAGAGATGTTTTGGTAAAGTAAAACAGGCCTCTGTACCTCACGAAACAATAGGCAAAGAAAACCTATTTTCTGTTTAGTACAGAAAATTGATCTAAAAGGAAAAACCCAGTGTTATTGTTCTTTTTTTTAAAGTTTAGGAGTAAAAAATACCTTTGTAAGTTTTAAAGATTCCTGAGAATTTTTTCCAACTTTAAAATTTATTAACTAACTAGAATAAAAAAAGAAACAACAATCACTTTTTCCAAAAATTTAATCTTAGTTTTCCTGAGAACTAAACAGTTCTAATACATCATAAATTGATTTTTTTTCTTTATTATGGTATCACCTTTATGTCATTTTTCATTCAACACAGCTGTAATAGTCTGAGAAAAAAAATAAACAACCACTAAAGAACCACTAAAGTATGTTTGTACTACTTCTTATCTTACTAAAAATTATTTCATTGTATTACTTTGGTCTCTTACAGTGCTGAGTAATCACAGGTTTCTAGCAATCATCAAATTGTTTATGAACATCAAAGTCCATCATGGTTCTCCTTTTTCTTAGAATCGACCATGCATTGCCTTTGGATTGAAGACAAAAATATAATACAAATATAATGTTCTAGGTTGACCTACTTTCTTTTGAGGTGATGATTTAAATCAGTGCTAACATAGGCTTATAAAATGTATGACATCCTGAGAGAGTTTTTAGTTTTATTTTTAGGCAAGATTAAACTTAAACAATTCCAAACGAATGGGGATCTCCCCTTTCCAAACACTTACAGGGGAATTAGATAGCATTAGGGCAACTGACAGCACTATGTATTGTTTCTGAACATTCTCATCAGGCTGTGTTTATTTCTCATTTAAGTTTCTTATCTGGCATTTTAAACTGAGTTAGCCTTAGTTTTCTCCCTTTTGAAACAAAGACATTTTATATCAGTTTCTTTGGAGAAAAGTGCTTTAATATAATTCAATTTGAATATGCTAAATCTTTCAAATAATATTTCTTTTCAAATTTTATATTATGGAAACTTTACAAGTTTTATTTTGTAAATTGTAGCTAATTTGGCTACAATTTTTTGGTTGAATCTTTTTTACTTTTTATATTTTTCTGTTTGTAAGGAGTTCTTACATTGTTCAGATTATGCTACTCAAGAATCTGTTATGTCTTGGAAATTCAACTCTAAAACATAGGGATGTGGTTAATCCTTAAAATTTATTTCAGCAAGAAGATTCAATAACTGATTTCACTTAACATATTCCAAAATTTCAATTAAAATATGGAATTACAGCAAAAATGCCTCCCAGCTCCTGACCCTTCTATCTCAATGAGCCCATCTGTGGCACCAGAACCACGGGCAGTGCAGATTGAGCTCAGAGTTAAGGATCATGAAAATACTGAAGCGCAGTGCACGGGCCCTCTGGGCCTACACAGAGGGCAGCACGCTGGAGCCATGAAAGCCTAGGCTGGCAGGCTAGCTCCAGAGAGCTCATGCTTTATCGGGCACAACCCCACTCTTCAGGAATCCGCAAAGTCTAGAGTAATGATGGCAAAGTAAGATATATTTATAAGGCTAAAGGGAGATATGTCATTAAAGGTGAAAGGGCAGGGTCGAACCAACAGGGAACATGACCAAGAAACTAGCATTAATGAATAGCCATACGAAGCCTAGCATCCCTTACCAACCAGGAGACTTTTTATATAGTTAATTCTTGCAAGAAGGTGAACAAACTCATGGGTATGTCGGTACTTACACATGGATGATGTTAAATTTATGTATCTAGCTGGAATAGGGTGTTTTTGGAGAAATGGTCTGAGATCTTGACCTCAGACCATTTCTAACTAGACCATCTACCATTTCATAAATGATCAGGGAGCTACAAAGTGCTTCTGTCTTTTGAATACCATCTCTATGGCAGATCCTACATGAGGCATTTTACACGTGGTTATCTTATTTTGAATTAACTCTTCTAATAATCTTTCTGGGAAGCCCATAAAATATTACTTATTATCCCCATTTTAATGCAAAGAAATGCAATAAAGATTTAATTACTTACCAAGATCACACTCTAGTGATGGGGAGGAGCTGTCTTCAATTTGGGTTGTGCTCTTTTTATTCATGAATAGGACATAGAACATATGCTTTCCTGTAGATGGCTACATCTAATGTCATCCACTTACTATTAAAATGGAAAAATGCCACTAAAATAGAAAACATTCTTAAGACATTAGTGCTGAAATCTGTTTGCTAGCCCAAGGGACTGTTAAAATATCTCTGGATATTTTGAATCATTAAAACATTTTAGTAAGCTCTTTTGAAAAGTAGTACATAGAGATAACAGAGTTCATGTTCCTATTGCATACAGTTCATTAATGTGCACTTCATGCTTGGGTTCAGTGATAGAAAAAATGGAAATCCTTTGAAATGCATCCTTTAATTTTTTTTAAATTGTTACCCTATTTGCAATTATAAATAATATATATTCATATTACACAAAAAGGGGAAAATACAGTAAAATATAGGGAAATAATATATATAAACTCTATAATTAAAGGCATTGTAATTTTTTTATCTTCACTTATCATATAGGTAACTTTTTCTGGTTAATTTGTAATTTTCAGTACAGTATTTCAAGTGTTTCATATTTCACTTCCTTTTGTGAATTATTTATTTGTACCCATTTTCCTATTGTGTATTAACCTTTTCCTTAATGAGAATAGTTACTCTTACCCTCCTTGAAGGACCTTTTCTCTTTTCCCAACAACTCTTACATCTTTCTGCAGTATTTTCACAGAAGATTTTAAGCAAACAAAAGATGTTTTAACATTTGCTCTTCAAATGAAGTCCAACTCATAATAGCATTCGTAGTACCTCCTTAGATTCTTGCTCACAATCTTAAGAAGAAATCAATATCATTTCATGGATCATGTATCAACATAGTTTCTTAAGTAAAAATGAAACAGTCTTTTGCTTTGTAACTGTTTATGACCTTGCCAAAGTATATCAAAGTTGAAGAGAAAATGATACAAACTCATATCAGAAACAACTTAATTTCTCATGAGTTCATGCTACAGAAGAGAAAGAGTATATATTAAGATCAAACAGTAATATATATCCATACACAAATTCCACGCTGATGGGAAAACATAAATAAATTGATACAGAAACATTTTAATTTTTCTCACAAAATTTATCTTGAAAAAATAATGCATTTATTTTTTGTTCCTTATTGCTGATTTCTAACCAATTAATTCTCAACTAATCCACACATTAGCAAAAGTGAACACACAACAAATAAGTAAATAAATACATGAATAATAAGTAAAATGACTCCAGGTATAAACTTCTTAATAACATTGCTTGAAAGAAGAAAACATTGCACATGTTTAAATAAACAAAAATACCCATAATTATGAAGTAAAGTTGTATGTTGCCAAAATCCACATTTTTCCCATCACTTAATCTTTACTGCCATATCTGCTATAAAATCAGACAGGCTAGATTTCTATGATCAATGCTCCTTTTCACATTTTGGCCCCACTTCTTAATACCTTTTGAGTCCGGTGGAAATGCAGTCATATAATTCTCCATCTAACTTTGTGTACTCTTAAAGTAGCCCACAAAAATAAACATAATCAAGAGAATGAGGACACAAACCACAAGCTGGGAGAGAACATTTGCAAAACACATGTTAAATAAAGGACTCGTATTCAAAATATACAGAGAACTCTTAAAACTTAACAATAAGAAAATGAACAACCTGATTAAAAAATGGTCCAGAGACCTGAACAGACATCTCACCAAAGAAGACGGCAAATAAGCCAAATGAAAAGATGCTCAACATTTTATGTCATTAGGGAATTGCAAATTAAAACAACAATAAGATCCTACTACACATGTATTAGAATGACCCAAATCTGAAACACTAATAACACCAAATGCTGGAGAGGATGTAGAGCAACAGAAACTCACATTCATTTTTGTTGGAATGCAAAATGATACATTGTTGGAAGACAAAATGGTACAGTTTTGGAAGACAGTTTGACAGTTTCCTACAAAAGTAAATATACTCTACCATACAACCCAGTAATCTAGCTTCTTGGCATTTTCCCAAAGGAGTTGAAAACTTACATCCAAACAAAAACTTGCACACAGATATTTATAGCAGCTTTATTCATAATTGCTAAATAGAAATGAGCTATCAAGCCAAGAAAAGACATGGAAGAACCTTAAATGATATTACTAAATGAAATAAGGCAATCTGAAAAAGCTGTATGATTCCAACCATGTGACATTCTGGAAAAAGCAAAAATACAGAAACAGTAAAAAGATCAGCAGTTGCTGGGGGTTGAAGGGGAAGGGATGAATAGATGGAGAAGAGAGGAGTTGTAGGGCAGTGAAACCACTCTCTGTTACTATAATGGTACATATATAACATTATACCTCTGTCAAAACCCATAGATGGCACAACACCAAGAGTCAACCCTAATGTAATCAATGGACTTTGGGTGATAATGATTTGTCAGTGTTTGTTCATCAGTTGTAAGAAATGTATCTCTCTGATGTGAGATGTGGGCAGGAAAGGAAGACTATGCACGTTTGGGAGCAAGAGGCATTTGGGAAATTTCTGTACCTTCCACTTGATTTTGCTGGGAACCTAAAACTGCTGTATAAAGTCTGTTAAAATACATATTAAAAATAGGGAAGTTACATGTAATACCATTTGTCTGATAATGCCATAGGGATAAAGCCAGTAGCTTACCTACTGGTTGTTTCTCAGAACCTAATAAGATAATTTCTGTGACTCACGAGACCATCAGGAAGGCAGGGATCATATCTCTAGCTATTTGGAGGCACATCTTCATAACTGCTTTTTCTTTTACTCCTTTCTACTTGTATTCTTCTCTCAGGTCCTCATATACCTGTTTACCTGCTACCTATCTTGTCTTAGATTCTGGCTTACCATGGTTCTTAGAACTACCTGTATCATGTTAGAATGGGATAACTCCCAATTTTGGTGCCAGTTTTCATCACCCTGGTATCTAGGAGTGGGATAGAAAAGATTCCTAGCTCTAGGAAAAACATACTGCAGTCTGGAACAAATTGTGGTGATCCCTGCTTTGAAAGACTGAGGGAAACCCACATTAAATCACAAAAATAATTTCTACTTTTTGCCTGTATTGGGCTAGCTCACAGATCCATGTCCTTATACATGTATTTTCCAGAAACATGAGTCATCTTGCCTGACCCCTGGCATTCAGTAAGGCTCCAAGCTCCATGCACTGGCCTCCCTAAGGCAGTTTGCAGCAGGTTCAACTCAGATTCTTACTGCCTTCAATGGGAAGACCTAGCTGTCCCAGTGGCAAGAATTAATTTCCATCCTTCATAAACAACCCAACTTGGTACTAGAATTAAATTCTCAATATTCAGATTCTTAAAAGGGAAGGTTTTGGGGTCAAGCCACTAGGCAGATGGGGAATCAAGTAAAGCTCTCATATGCTAGAGCAGCAGTCTCCACCCTTTCTGGCACCAGGGACTGGTTTCATGGAAGACAATTTTTCCTCTGACCAGGTGAAGGGGGTATTGTTTTGGGATGATTCAAGCACATCACTTTTATTGTGTCGTCAAACTTCTCTGCTAATGATAATCTGAATTGGCAGCTGTTCCCCAGCCTAGCTTTGCTGTCTCAGCTCCATCTTAGATCATCAGGCATTAGATTCTCACAAGGAGCATGCAACCTAGATCCCTCAAATATGCAGTTTAGAGTAGGGTTCGTGCTCCTGTGAGAATCTAATGCCACTGCTGATTTCACAGGAGGTGGAGCTCATGCAGTGATGCAAGCACTGGGAGCGGCTGTAAATGCAGATGAAGCTTCTATCTGTCGCCTGTGGCTCACCTCCTGCTGTGCGGCCAGTTCCAAAAGTTCCACGGACGAACCGTGGCCCGGGTGTCGTGGACTGCAGTGCTAGAGGATAGCCAGTTCCCCGTGCCAGACCCGCACTGACCTACTCTATCCACTTGACTGTTTAGGGGTCCCAACAATTCCCATTTCCGCAGATATGGTTCAATAAAACACTTACTCATTCTTTATTAATAGACTATTGACAGAATAGTTTTAGATGTATAGAATTGAGCAGATAGTACAGAGGATGACCATATAACACCCTCCCCCCCACACACAGCTTACCCCACTATTAAAATCTAACATTAATGTGATACATTTGGGACAGATAATGAAGACTATATTGATATATTACTTTAAAGTCCATTGTTCATTCATATTTTTTTAGTTTTTACCTAAAGCCCGTTTTCTGTTTCAGGACCCCATCCAGGTTGGGTAATATGGTAATAGCACATTTAGTTGTCCCATCTCCTTTGGCTCCTCTCGATTGTGACAATTTCTCAGGGTTTCTCAGTCTTTCATGATCTTGACAATTTTTTACACATTTATTAATCCTTGTTTTTTAGTTAAAAATTTAAAAAGTTAAATGAACATATTTAATCTCAGGACCAGAACTGAGATTAGTCTTCATGCCATTCTGATTTCAAATCCTGTGTCTTTCTTTTTTTTTTTTTTTTTTTATTTTTACAGTTAAGTTACTTTAATCTTTTCACATTCATTAAGCAAAATTGACAGGAAAAAAGGATCCCAGAACCAGAAATTCTCTTAAAAATTCTTTATCTTAATTCTACAACTGAAGCCCCTAGAGAATAAAGAGCTTGTCAGTGTCACACTAGTTAGTGGTGAATTTGGGAAAAAAAACACAGGCCTTTTACTGTTAGTCTATTGCTCTTTATATCATAACTGCATTTAATGATCTTTTTTCAAGGCATCAAATTATATTAACCTAAAGAATTAATGTAACCCCGAAGCTATTAGCCCCTGAGCTGGGGAGTTTTGGTTTCTTTTTGTTACAATGTGTGCCCATGCCTCTTAAAGCCAGCTGGATTATAAAATAGGTGAATTTACAGAATATAACTAGAATTCATTTTATTAAAATTCAGAAAATATGGTAAAATTAAATAATAATGGACAAAATTGTTTAGTGGGAAGACACTGGGCTGAGATTCAGAATATTTGAAATGGAGTCCTGGCTTCACCAAGGCCTTTAACCTTGAGTAAATAATTGATTGAACTTCTCAAGCTTGCCCTCTTAAGAAAACAATACACTCAAACTAGATCTCATTTCAGAAATAAAAAGTTTCTATTTTCTTCTATTACTCCTTTAACATAATCATGTGGTCTTTCTCCACTCTGGACACACAAAGGTCATATTTGTCTTCAAAGGCATGTTTGTCCCAGACAGGGTAGGATTGAGTAGCAAGGACTCACTTCTAGTGCACATCTACTGTGTTCACTGTGCATGATCCATTCTTCCTTCTGGTAACAGTGCTCAGAGAATCATGGAATCAGGCAGAACAGAGAGAGAAAAATAGGTTCTGGGTAATATGGGTTAGGCTAGTGGATCAAGTATGCTTTAAAACCAACCCTTGTTCAAAAACAAACAACTTTCCAATGAAGTGATTCAATATATGTCCTTTACTGTTTAAGCTATGTTTTTGGTGGAATGTTATATGACTTACACGCAAAGGACCCTAAATGATGCTTTGCCAAAGTGCAGTTACAACAGTTTGCTGCTTTGTTACCTGTGCAGCAACTGACTTACAAGACTGGCAGTAGCTGGGATCCACATAAAGCAGCCACAGCATTAATTTATGAACAACCTGTGCAGAGAGCACATTTACCCAGAGCACACAGGTTAATGCTCTGTATTAACTAAATGAAATGCCTCTTTAGCAGGTGTGAATCTGACGCTACAGGGAGAATGCCAGGGGGTAGAAAGGCTAATTCTCTTTTTCATCTCTTCAAAAAAGCACTTTCCAACCACTCTCCTGAGTCTAAATTGAGTATTAGAGTCCCATGTGCTTAGAGTGAATTCCACTGAGTATGCTAATAGTGTTAAAATACCTTCATATAATGAAAACCGGGAAATTTCCATATTATTATTTGCTTTCAGCAATGAAATTAGCATAATTCACATTAATTTTTCTTGTTTAAAACAGATGTTGTGGGTAATTGCATTAATAAGTAAGACTGAATAACACATTTTATTGACTATTAAATGAAAACAATTAGTAATTGCTGACACACCCTGGTCAGTATCTTTAAAATTGTGGCCTCAATTAGGCAGGTAGGTTGTTAAAACTCCTCCTGGTATGGAACTTTAAAAAATTTCATTATGGATTCATGGCTGATTTAATGAGACTCCATGTGGTCATTGTGTTTGAAAGACAATGGAACAAAAATCTTGATGTAGATGAGTTTTGTAGCATGGGAGGAGCAGGTGTAGCTATGCATGTTTTATTAATCAGGATTTTTAGAACTCACTGATTAGCCAACATTTGACTCAATTCTTTGCAGCACAAAGGGAGTACTGACAATGCCAACATGGATTTAGAGTCCCTCGATTTGAGGGACCGCTGAAGGGGGAGGCTCACAGCCTGCGCATTGCTTTCCCCCGGCTCTTTCCCAGGAATGTCAACCTGAGCCACTTGCAGCAGCCTTCATCACCTCCAGGTGAGGATGAGAAATGACATCTGTTCGATACTCATTCTCTTCCTTGTCTCTGCGACCCTGTTAAATAAATGAAAGAGGCACAAGACGAGGCATGGTGATAGGACTTTTAAGAGAATGAAAAGGAGAGTGACAAAAAGGACAAAGTGCTCCTGGGTGCTGGGTGCCTGACTTTTGGTTTTCAGTCTGTCATGTTTCTCCTTGATTATCCCATTCATCAAATTGTGCAAACCTGGAGAGCAAAAGCGAAGCAGACAAGTTCAGTGGGGTCTTTCACCCCACCACTGTCAAAGAATGTACATTTTCTGATACAAAGCAACGTGTTACATTATTTAGGATTTGTGCTTTTTATGTTGACACGAATAAAAGAGAGTTTCTTAGGAAAAAAATTCTGGCACCTGGGCAACCATCGAGCATGCAGTACTGCAGGGCATGGAAAACTAAGCTCATGCATGAGAAACAGCGTAACATTTGTAAAGTGAGACACCAGCTACGTGGTTTCACATACAATCAGATTATTTTTTAAAAAAATAATTAATTTTTAATTGATGCATAATAATTGTACATATATATAGGGTATACAGTGATGTTTTGATACATTCAGTACACAGTAATCAGATCAGGGTAATTATATATCCATCTCAAACATGTATTATTTCTTTGTGTTGGGAACATTCATTTTCCTCCTCCTACTTATTTGAAACTGTTAATATATGATATATTATTGTTAACTATAGTCATCCTACCATGGTATAGAACACTAGAACGTATTCCTCCTATCTAGCTGTATACAGATAGTAATTACTCCTACCTGTGAACCTGAACAGGTTTATTTCTAAACAAGCTCCGTACAGTGGTACATGGCTCTGAATGCTTAGTGGTTGAAAGTTGTGTGTATAAGTTGTACAGACTTAGATCTGTACAACACAGTTTTACTTTTCAGTTTTATTCAAAATTAATTATTATAAACTCATAAAATATGTTAGGGATTCATTATTATAAATTTTATAAAATTTTAAAAATTCAAATACAGCCACATATTTTATTTTAACCTGGAACTACTTTCTATATGACCATTTACTATGAAACTACTACTATAGTTTATTTAAGTTTTGGAAGAAGTAATTTCTGCATAAACTTAGCCAATTACACAGTGGAGGAGTCATCTTTGACAGTATTACCATCTGATCCAGACATTGTCTGTGGTCCCATGAGAGTGTAAAGAAATTTCATACTCAAGAATCGAAAGGAATCTCTACGTGCTGTGTAACTGCCTCTGTTGAGAGGCAACGGAGTAAGGTGGTTAAGGGCATGTATCTGGAGGAAGACTGAGCTCAAATCTGGGTTTTGCTACTTCCTAGCTGTGAGATTTCAGAGAGTTCACTTAACAACTCTGTGCCTCAGTTTCCTCATATGTAAAACAATGACAAATATGAAGACTACCTCATAAAGTTATGAGAATTCAAATCAGTATCTCAAAGGTCTAAGAAGATTCACTGGGACAAATAAATACTGTTAAGTGCTAAAAGAATCAATTCTCTATGTTGACTATATTTTTCATCAACATAATTTATTATTTTCAGTGACTATGACTCATTAATTAATACTTTACATTGTGATGAAAACATATTTACAGTTATCTAGCCCCATAGGTTGTGCCTTTTATAATAATGATGATAAAATTAATGATAATTTTGCCAGCACTCGGGCCTCTACTTAGACCATGTTTGTTTGCCTTGAGTAAGTGGAATCTAACTTTGTATCTTTTCTTTGCTGACTTGACTTCAGTCTTAAAATTGCTGAACCAGGATTCTCTGGTGCCAAGAATTTATAGAGGAATACATCCTATCATTTAATTCTGTTGCATGCACATGTTGCCAAATGTTCTTTGCTTGTCCTAATATTTTTCAACATTTCATAAGCTTTTGAGTATTTTAAATATCTGTTATTTTGAGATATATATATATATATTTACATTTCTTAACCTTTATGATAGCAGCACTCTAGATTGCCTTTTATTTTACCAGTTCTTTAGGTTTTATAAAGAATAGGCTATGCTATGAAAAACTAAAATAATCAATGATATTAAATGCAAAAGTTGGTTGAAAGTTTATATGCATAGGATTGTTTTGTGAATATTTGAGTACTTATGGAACTGGTAACTTTTTTCATTTTTCTAAATCACAGTAAAACTTTTCTTAAAATAATATTGTACTAAACAACATTTAAAATGATTATCAAGTGTATAATGATGACTTTATTATACTGTTGAACCTATAACATTTACCTAAGATACTAGCCTGATTCGATTCTACATGAATTACTCCAAAAAAGTTTATTTTTCTTTTGATACTCTGTGGGGTTATTGATTCTCGTAATATCAGTGAATTTACTTTTGGAGAGTAGAAATGCCTAAGAAAAAGCCACTGCGCTGAATTTTAATTGAGGTAACAGAATATAAAATAGTTGTGGGCTTATTTTCATGGACTGGTTAACACTACAGGTGATGTGTGCTAGGAAACAGTCACTCTGCCTTTGTTTGATGTCAGCAATGGAGGTGACCATTTCCCCTTAGTTGCCTCAAGTTATCAAAATTCTGGGTTTAATAGCCCTGAATACGGCTGGCTAAATATCGCCTGCTAATCAAGTTTTCTTCTCTCCTTGAATTTGTAATTTATACTTTCCTGGCAAAAAGCATTAACAGATAATTTCCCTGACTAGCTAAATAAATGTGCTATGAAGGTAAAGTATATTTTCTCTAATCCTGACACTAATAATAATAATGTATTTTATATATTTATAATCATTGTTATTCTAGCTAAAATGATTGAATTCAATAGGAATTGTTTTATGTACTTTTCAAGATAACTTACAACTGGTCTGTGAAATTGTCTTTCAGTTGGTATTTCTTAATAATGAATTGCCCCAAAACTTAATGAGTTAAAACAACTATTTTATAATGTCCATGAATTCACTGGGTCAGAAATTTGAACCGTGCACAGTGGGGCGCTTAACTGTATGTGGCTGTAACTTCAAATCTTTGATTCTGGGAGTTACTTGGATGTGGGGAATGGAATTATCAGGAGGCTCACTCACTCAGATATTGGACGCCTGAATTGCGATGATTAGAAGGCTGAGACTGCCAACCAGAAAACCTGCGTCTTTATGTGTCTTTGCATCCTCACAGCAGGGTGCTTCAGAATAGTCAGACTTCTTCCACAGAACTCAAGGTTCTAAGTGTGAGTTTTACAGGAAACAAAGGAGAAGATGCATTGCTTTTTTTATAGACTAGCCTTAGAAATCACCCAGCATGACTTAGGCAGTAGTATATTAATCAAAGCAATCATTCACATACGCACCCAGATGCAAAACGAGTAGATATAGATCCCACCTTTTGATGGAATTTGTGTCAAATAATTTTGGATTCTTGCTTTAAAACCACCTCCCTGTAGCCACCATTACTTACATTTCTTCCTTTGCATTCCAGGGTGCAAAATATAGTTATTTCCTTGCCCAAAACCTCTGAATTCTTACCCCATTTTATCATCAACTACAAGTTCAGGACCTTGTCATCTAAGCTTTTCAGTTGCAGTTGAGGCCTCTTGGGTATGGTTCTAATACAGTTCCTTTCAATCTGAAGGCCTCTAAAATAAAGATACAAGTTATCTGTCCACTACACACTTAACATGTTCGATAACCCCCATGGCTGCTCCTATTCAAAAAGAAGAAAAATAAGAGACATACAGCAGTCCCTGGGCCAAAGCAATTCTGAAATCCAGCTGGGCACTTGTTGCAAGTGCTTCGACTAGGGTCTATTCCCACTTCTCGAAAGCAGTTTTGTGAGGCTCTAGTTCTTCCTTTTAATTTATTATTTCTTTTTTTTTTCATAAGATATGGCCTGTACTTCAAATAAGAAGCCCTCTCAAGCTTGTTTTCTGCTCAAGA
Organism: Avahi laniger; assembly: GCA_963575035.1. NCBI lineage: Eukaryota > Metazoa > Chordata > Mammalia > Primates > Indriidae > Avahi > Avahi laniger. Next base: position 7,892 of record CAUYSK010090477.1, on the reverse strand, counting down.
TGGTGGCAGGCTAAAGGGGTCTTTCATTTTGGAATGACCCTGTCCCTTTCAGTCTAAGCTGACTGACTCGTTTACACATTTTATGGTCTTCCTATGTATCAATTTGTAATCCACTGCGTTAAACAAAAGGCATACCCACAAGTCTCTTTGAGCTAAACTCTTTTTACTTTGGCTTCCTGTGAAGCTGCTGGACTTAAGGCCCTCATAATTCTTAGAATCCATGTTGTTTACCAGAAGAGGCCTGCCTAGGATTCTTAGAAGGCTTTTATCTCTTCGAATAGCTTCATGAGGCATTGCTTCCAATCTTTCTAAGCTCTTACTAAAGCACTGAAGCCAATCCCTTGACTTCATCTTAACCCTGAGATGTTTACTTGAAAAGACCTTTGATATTTCCCTTGAGGCACTTGCCTAGCTATAAATTCTTCTGTTGGGAAATACTGGGGAAAGTGAAATAATTTTATCTTTAAATCCAGCAAGCCAAGGCTCCTTTATATTTTCTCTAAATTTTGTTTAAAATTGAAGTTTTCTTTCAGTTTGTCTCTCCATTTGTGTCTTATCATATGCAACCTAGAAATCCCGTTGTCTACTTTACCCACTATGTGTGAGAGTGTTGTCAAACTGTCTGTCATTAACAATAGTCACTGTTGTGTTAAGCCTCTGATAACAATTTCTTCCAATTTTTTCATTTTTGATCAAAAGTCTCCTTGAGGTCTTTCAAACTCTAACAGTCTCCTCAAGTAAGGGTTCTCCAGAAAAATAGAAACAATAGGAAGTATATATAATATGATTTATATATGTATGTATGTGTGTATGTGTGTGTGTGTGTGTGTACGTGTGTATATGATTTATCATGAAGAATTGACTTATTCAATTATGGAAGCTGATAAGTCCTAAGATCTGTAGTTGGCAAGCTGGAAAACAAGGAAAGCTGATGATATAAGTTCAATCCAAAAGTGGCAGACTTGAGACCCAAAAAGAGCCAGATTTCCAGTTTGAGTGCAAAGCAAGAAAAGATCTGTGTTCTAGCTTAAGTATTCAGCCAGGAGGTGTTCTGTCTTAGCTTTTTTGTTTCATTTAGGTCTTTAATTAATTGGATGAGGGCACCACCCACATTAGGGAAGGCAATCTGCTTTACTCAGTTCACCAATTCAATTGTTAATCTCACCAGAAACACCCTTGCAGACACACCCAGAATATTATCTGGCCAAATGTCTGGGCACCCCGTGACCCAATCAAGTTGACACATAAAATTAACCACCACACAGTGCTTCTGACTTTTGCCTGCCACCTGCTCCCAAAGCCAAGGCATTTGTATAGTGTTTTTATGGCAGCACCTTTATTCCAGGTGCCATATTTCTGTTATAATTACTACTGCCACATAACAAATGACCTCAAAACTGAGTGGCTTAAAACAAACACTTCTATACTCATGAATTCTGTACATTAGAAATTCAGACAGAGCATAGCAGGGATAGTTTTTCACTATCTGTGATGCCTGGGGCCTTAGCTGGAAAGAGTTGAAGAGTGGAGATTAACTGAACAGCTGGAATCATCTTATGGTTTGTTCACTCACGTTTCTGGTATGTGTGTTAGGAATAATCCAAGAATAGGACTGCCAACTAGAGCACCTACACATGGCTGTTTTATGTCACTTGACTTCCTCACAGCATGGTGATTTCAGGGTAGTCAAATGGAGGCTCAGGGCCACAAGGGCGAAGTATTCCAACAATCAAGGCTAAGCTTCATCACCTTTTGTGACCAAGCCTTGGAAGTCAAGCAGCATTATTTCCACCAGAACTTATTGGTTGAAACACTTACAAGTCCACCTTATACAAAAGGGGGGAGTCACAGACCCTACCTCTTAAAGTGAGTGATGTAAAATAATTTGGGATCCATGTTTAAAACCACCACAAATGGGTACTCTCATTATCTTCATTTTAGAACTCAGGAACTTGGGGCCCAGAAAAGTGCAACATTTTTTTTTTTTTAATGATGCACACTTAATAAGAGGCAAAGCCAGGATGCAAACCCTGGCAGTCTGATTCCAGAAGCCATGTTCAAAACCACTCTATCACCCTTCTTGTCCCTACTGTGCTATACAGAAGGTGGATTTTATCATCCTAGACTTTAAAGAGGAAAATTCACTTCCATTAAATTGTTCATTTATTCAACAAACATTTATTTGTGGCAACAAGAGCCAAACACTGGACTGGATACTAAGGATATGCTGTGAACAAGAGAGACGTGGCCTCTGTCTTAATGCAGCATAACATCTAGTTTCTCATTATCTTTCTCAGAATTCTTATTTATTATTTCTTGCAATAGATCCTCATTATTTTTTAATATGAAAATTTCTTTTTACCATGGATTTATTCTCTGTGGCTATATTGGATTAATTGCAGTAATGGCCCCCTATTTGTTACCTCTCTATATTCGAAACCTTTCACAGAGCCCTCCAACACTGGTTTTGAGGTTGGCTATGTGACTTGCTTTGGCGTGTGGGAGAGTAGAAAAAATGATGCAAGCTGAGCCTTGAAAAATACTTGTGAATTAGCATTTTCCCTCTTGCTTTTCTTGCAAAGTGAATAAAGGCAGAGTAGCTTTTGGGTAATGGGAGAAATGCAGCCTAATCTTTCCTGTTGCCCTCAGATCACAGAAAGCCAGTGACTACACCTACAAGTGAGGCTGAGGCCAGCTGATGGCAGTTATATGAACAAGCCTAGCTGAGACTATTTGTGCCTGACCTAATTGACAACCTGGCAACATCATGAGCTAAATACATGGATGCTGTCTAAAGTCACTGAGTTTTGCAGTAGTTTGTTATGCAGCAATGGAAAATTGATACAGTGATCTTCTTTAAAATATATGCTAATGTTTTCTGTTATAGAGCCTGACTTTACATTGATAAATTTGTTCAGCTGGTTTTGACACTCCCTGAAGAAGTTAAATGCAGATTTTTGTGCTTGCCATGCTATTTTTTTGAAAAGATACAACAGTCTATTTTAATCCCACATTTACATATAGAAATCATCTTTGGCATTACTAGATTGGTTAATTTCAGCTGCTAAATTAACTTTACGACCATAACAATTACACTGATAGTGACTAATTCTGATTCTCCTAAATTGAGCCCTTAGATTTCTATACCTAATAGAGCTCTTAAAACATTTACATTTAAGACATTTTTTAGTACAAATATACCTTGCAATATAAATAAATCTAGTACTTAAAGTATAGTGTACTTTAATTTCTTAAAATTGAACAATATAAAATGCAAACTGCAAAATCCTTTTGGCCGGGTTCTTTCCCTTGACTAATTCATATTTCACAATTTTTTACCAATGTTTTAAATGGCAATATAAAAGACATACTTACTTCTTAAATATGTAATATTGTATTTGGAAGGCTCAATAATATTAGATGATAACTTAAGAGATAGAATCTTCTCGTCTAGCCCCTAGGCCTTTAAATATAGTAGCACTCTAATATATCTCACCATGGAGACATATTTATTTAAAATTCATGAGCCAAGACTCTGTTTTATGTGTTCACTTGGTCCATTCTCTCACTCCCTGGATTTCTAATTGCCTTTCTTTAGCTTTAGTTTCTGCAGCTTTACCCTGATCCAGCTTCCGTATTTGACAACCCATTTGGCCTCATTTCCCTGGTATATCAGCCTCAAATAGTTGCTCCATTCTCACCTCTGTAAACTTTCTTAGTTTCATTGCCATTTGGAGTTTCTTATAGAGGGACAACCCCTCATTAGCTTTGGTTTTGTGGAACCTTCACTGATAGAGCTAACCTGACTGGCAAATCCAACATGATAAACTCCAACTAGTCTACTGTAAAATGCTATAATTAAGTTATGAGTACTACAGCTGTTCTCTTGGTGTTCTATGGGTTTTCTATGGCCAGTGACCATGGGCTTTTATTCAGTTTGGGGCACAGTAATCTCATTTCTGCTTCAGGGATTAAAAATTACAGTTTTCATTTACCTGTAATGCCTCTTTTGAGTAAAGACTCTTTTGAGTCTTCATGTGGATGGCTTTACCCATTTGTCTGAATTTATCTGAAATAATACTGTGGCCCCCTGCTTCACTCTCTATCTCACTACTCGGTTTTATTTGCTTTGTTAATGTGCATCGCTGTCTGAAATTACCTACTCTGTCTACTCCCACTGAAAATAAGGTACGTGAAAGGGAAGTGCTTTGTCTCTCTGCTTGGGTAAAGCCAACAGTGCCTAGAGCCATATTGGCACATTGCAGCCCTGCAGCAAATATTCTTGGATTGAGGAAATCTTATTCAGAACTAGTGAGATGATAGCCTCACTCTAATCTGTAGCATTCAGATCTTGCCAGGAGTGTTGTGTTTAGTTCCAATTGATTGTTGCATTTCGAGAGCACTATTCACAAATGAAAATGTTCCAAGAAATGCACAACCTAGGCGAAAAGACTTGAAACAATTTTTGCCTAAAAATATGTTTTAGGAGCATATATTGGTATGTCTTAGTGAATAAAGATTATGCATAAAATCACAATTTTTTCAAGTATTTGGAGAGTTGAGCTGAGGAAGAGAGATTAAATATATTCAATGTAGCACTAAAATGTACAACCTAGAATTAAAATAGTATTGCTTGTCAGTCTAATGATGTTAGATTAAAAATAACCAAACTTCTCTTTTTCAGATAAAGAAAAATAAACCCTAGAGTTTTTATATCAAAATGTGCCTCCAAATGTTATAAATATTGAGGTGTAAAGGTGAAACTAGAATCCAGACTTCCTAAGTCCCAATGCATTATTCTTTATATTGTAATTTTCTTCCTTTTCACTTAACATTATTGTTTTTTCAAACACTTGAAGGCTTGTTGATCCATCCATTCATCCATCCATCCATCCATTCATCCAGCAAACATTTATTGAGCTCTGACCATCTGTGTGGATGACTAATCTGTTTCAAAAGAGCTGATGGACTATTCAATGTATTTCCCGGGTGGCCCAATTGGCCCCAGGATTCTCTAGCATCCACAGAAGGACAGGGTAATTGCAGATTCCTTGCTTAAATTGCTATAAGTCAGATTATTTTCAAAACAGTAAAAATAGAGGTTCACAACATACTATACTTTTCAAATTAGTAGGCTACCTCCATAACAAATATTTTTAAAACATCTACCATGTGCCTAACACTATGAAGAAATGTTGTGAATAGAACCTTGAAAGGTGTCATTCAGGAAGTGCCTTGTGTCAGAGGTGGTCTCTCTCAGGCCCTTTGAGTGCATGAGATCTATTGACTTCAGCCCCTGCTCAGTCCCAACTATCAGCCTTCCTTTTTGCCAAGTGTCATGTTGGTGAAAGATTTAAGAAAAAAGTAGGTTTCTTTGAATATAAATCCTACTTATTTAAATAATGGCTTCCTTCCACATTTCACATAATTTTGAGACTGTGTTTGCTGTCATTCCCCTTAAGTCTTCTCCCAAAACATATGTCATGGACTGAATAATTTTGCTACATTGAATAGCATCATTTCTTATGCCACTCCATATTTCTACTCTAATCTACATATTTTTGTTGAATGATAAACACATTGATTAATAACCCACATTACATCAAGTTTAAGAAAAATTGAATCATAGAAACATGTTGAATGTAGCATATATTTCTGTTTTATGTCATTTATTTTGATCTGTTGCCCACCCAGATGGACTACAACATACGCCACATTTATCACTAGAGATAAATATAGGAAGGATGAACTTACTGAGGAAAGTCATTTTTTACATTTACATTAAATCTAATGTAGTTTTCTGCAAAAGCTGGAAACCATGTTAAAATAAATATTCCTATTGTCTTGTCATGCCCCAACTTTATTGGCAAGAATCAATAGCCCCAAGCACATTATTTCTTCCCTGAAAGACATCATCACACTGACAGGGACTTCTCTGAATGCATTTTAAAGCCTTCTCATTCCAGCAAAAATTTGCTTTAACTTGTAGAAAATACCATAGGGAACATATAGAATTTCTCGATGCTGCTTTTACATTTTTCTTACTTGAAATGGTACTCTTAAATATTGAGCTTAGCACAAATAGGAAAATGCAAATAGAGTTTACCAGCTGCGCATATGAAAAGGGGAAATGCGATCCTCTGGCAGTGCCTGAGTGGCATTTCTCTCCTAGGAATGACTTTCCACCTCTTTCTTGTCAAGAGAAGCAGTTGGCCACTCTACAGAGCACCTGCCCAATCCCACCCCACTGTGTGTCTTCTGAGAAGACTCCCAGCCATATGCCTATGGCCAGCTGCAATACTTAGCTACTTGTGAACCCTGCAATCCAGGATATATCTAGGACCTCTAAATGCAATGAACCAAGCACTACTATAGCATCATTTTCCTCCCTGCTTTACACAGGCCATGGGAGCAATGAGGCTTAGCCCTCCTAATTAACGAACTTTGTCTAGACACAGTGAATTTGGACACTTTCAGAGCCAGGAAGTCTACACCTTATTTTGCTGCATTTTATTTTCCAGAGCTGATTACACTTCAGAGCTGCTTGTTCGATGAGTGGCAGATGGAAGAGGAGTGGTGCTGAGTTAGGGAGAAAGTGGTTGCCAAGTATTAGGATATGGGTGTCTGCTTCTACAATCCCATGCTTCTCTTAAAGTGCATATAGTATAGTGTATCCAACTGGGAAGGAATCCCCAGAACTGCAGGAAAGCAGAAAGCATTTATTCAGTGCTCAGCACAGAGTGAGGAGAGCTCAGCAAATACTGGTGAAATATAATAGTGTTTTCATAAATGCTTTTTGTATGTATTACATGCTATACATATTATTTGATAACAGTAATTCATGGAAAATAATTGAGATTTTTCCGACTTTTAGGGAAAGATATATGATAGTAATTATTGTCTTTGTAACGAGTAGTAAAATGTGTCTCTAAATGCTGTTTTTAGAAATTGCCCATGTAGAAATTTCTCTAAATTTTCTTCTGACTTTATTTTATTTATTTTGCCCTGCCTTTGTAGCAGGAGTCTGTTTAAGTGAGTCTTAAAATTGCCTTGCAAAAAATGAAATCAAGACTTTTATTTTAGCTGGGCACAGTCAGACGTGGTGGCTCATGCCTGTAATCCTAGCACTTTGGGACGCTGAGGTGGGAGGATTGCTTGAGACAAGGAGTTTGAGACTCGCCTGAGCAAAAGCGAGACCTCGTCACTACAAAAATTAGAAAAATTAATCAGACATGGTGGCGTGTGCCTGTAGTTCAGCTACTCAGGAGGCTGAGGTGGGAGGATCGCTTGAGTCCAGGAATTTGAGGTTGCAGTCAGCTATGATGACGCCACTGCACTCTAGCCTAGGCTACAGAGCAAAACTCTGTCTCACAAAAAGTAATAAAAAGACTTTCATTTTTCCTGGGTACATAATGTATTTCCAATATGGTCCAATGAACACACATGAAGTTACCTGCAAATAAAGGTTCTCGTAAATACGGAGACGTGGAGTCCTGAACTTGACCTGTGACTAGGGAAATACCTGCAGACACTGAGAGGTTTTTTTCGTGCCATTGGATGAAAGACATTGCCAGCCATACCGAGTGAATTCTTATGAATGCTTAATTGATATCCCATCAAGTTGAAACTTTCTCTGAGACCTGTCCAGACCACCACAGTGATGGCTAATTTTATCTGGCAACTAGGAGAGTGTTTTTGTATGAGATTAACATTTAAATCAGTGAACTTTCAGTAAGACTGTTCTCATAATGTGGCTGCGCCTCATTAAATCAGTTGTAGGCCTGAACACAGTGAAAAGATGGGCCTCCCAGAGCAAGAGGGAATTTGCCAGCAGACTGACTTTGGAGTTCATCTACACGATCAGCTCTCCTGGCTCTTGAGCCCACTAACCT
>CAUYSK010090475.1:0-16061 GCA_963575035.1 Avahi laniger | reverse complement strand
AAGAATGTATTATAGCACTTTCCAGGAGAATACAAGAGGTGCTATATCACCATTGTTAAAGCTGAATAGTACTCCATGGTATACATATACCACAGTTTATTAATCCACTCATGTATTGATGGACATTTGGGTTGTTTCCACGTCTTTGCAATTGTGAATGGTGCTGCTATGAATATTCAAATGCAGGTGTCTCTTTCATAGAGTGACTTTTGTTCTTTTGGGTAGATCCCCCAGTAGTAGGATTGCTGGATCAAATGGTAATACTACTTCTATCTCTTTAAGGTATCTCCATATTTCTTATCACGGAGGTTGCTCTGCTATGCAACTTCACCAACAGTGTATGAATGTTCCTATCTCTCTGGATCCAAGCCAACATTTATTATTTTGGGACTTTTTGATAAAGGCCAGTCTCACTGGTGATAGGTGATATCTCATTGTGGTTTTGATATGCATTTCCATGATGATTAAAGATATTGAGCATTTTTTCATATGTTTTTTGGCCATTATTCTGTCTTGTTTTGAGAAGTTTCTGTTCATGTCCTTTGCCCACTTTTTGATAGGGTTGTTTGATTTTTTTCTTGCTTATTTTTCTGAGTTCTAAATAGATTCTGGTTATCAGCCTTCTGTCAGATTTGTAGCATGTGGAAATTTTCTCCCATTCTATGGGTTGCCTGTTTGCTCTTGAAACAGTTTCTTTGGCTGTGCAGAAGCTTTTTAATTTGATCAAGTCCCATTTATTTATATTTGTTGTTCCTGTAATTGCCTTTGATGTCTTTTTCATAAATTTTTTGCCTAGGCCAATGTCTAGAAGAGTATTTCCAACATATTCCTCTAGAATTCTAATAGTTTCCCTCCTTAGGTTTAAGTCTGTGACCCAGCGTGAGTTGATTTTTGTGAGAGGTGAGACGTGTGGATCCAGATTCGGTCTTCTATATGTGGCTATCCAGTTTTCCCAGCACCGTTTATTGAATAAAGATTTTTTGTCCCAGTGTATGTTTCTCTCAGGTTTGTCAAAGTTTAGGGGGCTATCTGAAGATGCTTTTATATCTGGATTCTCAGTTCTGTTCCACTGGTCAATGGCTCTGTTTTTGTGCCAGGACCAACATGATTTTATTATTATGGCTTTGTAATAGAGTTTGAAGTCTGATAAATTGATGTTTGCCATTTTGTTTTTATTACCTAGAATAGTTTTTGCTATATGGGGTCTTCTCTCATTCCATATGAAGTGTAAAATTAATTTTTCTACATCTGTGAAGAATGATGTTGGTATTTTAATAGGGATTGCATTGAATCTGTAGATCACTTTTTGTAGCATAGACATTTTAATAATGTTAATTCTGCCGACCTATGAGCATGGCATGGTTTCTCGTTTGTTTACATCTTTTGTTATTTGCTTCCTCAACATTTCATAGTTCTTCCTATAGAGGTCTTTTACCTCCTTAGTTAAACATATTCCTAGGTACTTTATTTTCTTTGTTGCTATTGTGAAGGGAATTGAGTCTTTTGGTTCTCAGTATGACTGCTATTGGCGTATATGAAAGTCTCTGATTTGTGTGTATTGATTTTATATCCTGAGACTTTACTGAATTCATGTATCAATTCCAGTAGCCTCTTGGTTGAATTCTTGGGATTTTCTTGATATAATATCATGTCTTGAGCAAGTAGTGAGAGTTTGATCTCTTCTGTTCCCATTCATATGCCTTTAATCCCACTCTCTTGCCTGATTGCTATGGTCAGGATTTCCAGCACTATGTTGAATAGAGGTGGAGATAGTGGGCAACCAATTATAAGTGGGAATGCTTTCAATTTTTCTCCATTCAGTATGATGTTGGCTGTAGGTTTGTCATAAATAGCTAGTAGCATTTTTAGGTAAGCCCCTTCTCTGCCTATTTTGTTATGTGTTCTTATCATAAAAGGCTGCTGAATTTTGTTAAATGTTTTTTTCTGCATCAGTTGAGAGTATCATATCGTTTTTGCTTTTGCTTCTGTTTATGTGGTGAATTACATTTATATATTTGTGTATGTTGAATCATCCCTGCATCTCTGGAATGAAGCCCACTTGGTCATGGTGAAATATTTTCTTAATAAACACGTGGATTTGGTTAGTTAGAATTTTGTTGAAAATTTTTGCATCTATATTCATAAAGGATATTGGTCTGTAGTTTTCTTTTTTTGATACATCCTTTTCTAGGTTTGATATTAGTGTTATGTTAGCTTGATAAAATGTGTTGGGGAGGAGTCCATCTTTCTTTATGTTGTGGAAGAATTTCTGCAGAATAGGCACCAGTTCTTCTTTGCAGGTGTGGTAAAATTTGAGGGTGAAATCATCTGGTCCAGGACTTTTCTTTTTTGGAATGGTTTTTTGATGTTTCTATTTCAGTCCTTGATATTGGTCTGATCAGGAATTCTATTTCTTCAAGGTTGAGTCTAAGGACTGTGTCTTTCTAAAAATGTGTCCACTTCTTCCACGTTTTCCAGTTTACGTGTATAAAGGTTTTTGTAATATTCATAAATTATATCTTCAATCTCCTTGGCATTAGTTGTATCTTCTCCTTTTCCTGATGGAGTTTATTAGGGATTTTTCCTTTCTCTTTCTTGATTTCAGCCAGGGGCATGTCAATTTTGTTTATTTTTTCAAAGAACCAACCTTTTGTTTTATTAATCTTCCATATAGTTTCCCTGTTGCCGATTTCATTTAGCTATGATTTGGTCTTAATTATTTCCCTTCTTCTGCTGGGTTTGGAGTTTATCTGTTCTTCTTTTGCAGTTCTTTGAGTCAATTCATTGGGTTGTCTGTGTGTGACCTTTTTGACTTTTGGATATAAGCATTTATGAAGATAAACTTTCCTCTCAGGACTGCTTTGGCTATGTCTCACAGATTTTGGTAACTTGTGTCGTCTTTGTCATTTAGTTCAAAGAATTTTTTGGTATCCATTTTTATTTTGTCATTTCTGAAGGAATCATTCAGGAGGTAGCTGTTTAATTTCCATGACTTTGTATAGAGATGAGAGTTTCTGTTGGCGTTGATTTCTATTTTTGTTGCACTATGATCAGAGAAGATACATGGTATAATTTCTATTTTTTAAAATTTCTTGAGGCATTCTTTGTGACCTAGAATATGGTCAATCTTACAGAATGTCCCATGAGCTGATGAGAGAAATGTATATTCTGTGGTTTTTGGGTAGAATGTCCTGTAAATGTCAGTCAGACCCATACATTCTAGAGTTCTGGTTAAGTCCATTATTTCTTTGTTAATTTTATGTTTGGAGGATCTGCCCTGCACTGTTATTGAGTGTTGAAGTCTCTGACTATTATAACGTTGCTGTCTATCAATTTGTTTACTTCAAGTATAGTTTGATTTATGAATCTGGGTCCACCTAAGTTGGATGCATACATAATTAAAATTGTTATGTCTTCTTGTTGAAATGTACCCTTCACCATTATGTAGTGACTCTCTTTGTCTTTCATTATTTTTGTTGATTTAAAAACTAAGTTGTCTGAGATCAAAACTGCCACACCAGCGTTCTTTGGGCTTCCACTTGCTTGAAATATTGATTTTCACTCCTTTACATTGAATCAAAATGCATTTTTTCAGGTTAGATACGTTTCCTGGAGACAGCAGAAGCTTGGCTTGTTTTTTTTTATCCATTTGGCCAGCCTATGTCTCTTGAGAAGTGAGTTCAAGCCATTCACATTTATTGAAAGAACTGATAAATGGGGTAAATTGTTCATCAGACTGTTGAGTTGGTTTTTGTTGCTTTGTTTTCTCTCTTGAGACATTGTGGAATCTAGTTGTTGATCTTTAGCTTTTGAGTGGCTTTACATTTGCGAGTTTTTATTGTTCTGGTCATTGTGTAATTGAGCTTTGAATACTTCTTGGAGAGCTGATCTTATCTTGGCGACTTCCCACAGACTTTGTTTATCTGAGAATGTCTTTATTTCTCCTTCATATATAAAACTTAGTTTACAGGGTACGAAATTTTAGGCTGGGCATTATTTTGTTTTAGAAGAATGAGAATGGTGCCTCAGGCTATTCTTGCTTCTAGGGTTTCAGCTGAGAAATCTGAAGCTGTTCTGTTAGGCTTTCCTTTGTATGTTATTTGTTTCTTTCTCCTGAAAGCTTCTAGTAGGGCCTCTTTAGTCGATATTTTAGTCAATCTGATTACTGCATGACGTGGTGTCTTTCTATTTGTATGAAATTTCCCAGTGGTCTGCTATGTTTCTTGTATCTGTATATTTAGATTTTTAACAATACCTGGGAAATTCTCCTCTTTTAAATCTTCAGATAGGTTATCCAGCCCTTGAGTGTTTTCTTCTTCATTTTCCGGAACTCCGATCACATGCAGGTTTGGTTTTTTCACATAATCTCACATTTCTTGTAGGCTTGTTTCTTTTTTCTTTGTTTTCGGCTCCATCTCTGTGACTAAATTATTCATTGGGAAGGAGATGTCTTCAATCTCTGAGATTCCTTTTTCTGTTTGATCTACCCTGTTCTTGAGGCTTTCCACAGTGTTTTGAAGTTCCCTGAATGAGTCCTTTATTTCCAGGAGTTCGGTTTGATTTTTCTTTAATATTTCAATTTCTTTAGTGAATTTTTCTTCCAAATCCTGGATTTTTTTGTGTGTGGTTTCCTTGTGGTGGTTATCCATTTTTCCTTGCATAACATTGAGCTTATTTACAATCCATGATTTGAATTCTTCTTCTGTCATTTTAGTATTCTGGACTTGGTTAGTGATCATTGCTAGAGAGCTGGTATTCCTCTTTGGGGGTGTCCTTTGCATTTGATTTTTCATACTTCCAGAAATCTTTCACTGGGTTCTTTCCATCTGGATCCACTATTACTTATCTTTCAGTGTTGAGTTGGAATGTAACAGGTTCTGTGTATTTTCTCTCAATCTGCTGCTAGAGGGAGCTGCTAGTATGTTGTCCAGGGTTCTCTTGATGGGAGAGATTACTTGAGGAATTTGTTTTGGTCTCTTTCCAGGGTTTTGATTCTCTAGCAGTGGGTTTCACTGTTGGTAGCTGACTGGAGGTGGAAATGCAGTCGTACCACATGACCTGAACCAGTCTGGTGAGGAAAGTCACTGGGCTATCAGCTGTTGTTCACTGCCAAAGCCTCATGCACTGACGCTTGTCGTACAGGGCGAGTGGCTCTTTATGTCTTGCTGCTGCAAACCCAGAGGCCACTAAAAAGACGCTGGCCAGAGTTAGAGTGTGTCTCCCCAGACTGCTCAATGCCCCAGCGCCTTCAGCTTCCATATGCATCTGCCCCTCACAACTGAGGAAGCACTGAGAATTCACCGTTCAAAGAAACGGGGCTGGCTAGTTGACTTTAGATCCTGCAAGGGCAGAGCTCATTGGGAGAGCACCCAGGCTGGGAGAAGGGAGCTGTTCCGCACCATACTGCAACATGCTGTGGGCTCCGAGGTGGCATTCACCAGTCCCCAGGGCACTGGCACCAGAGAGAGCCGCCCAGGGGATAGGAGGTACCTGATCAGTGAGTCGAGGCACCAGGGTTCTCTACAGTCTCCTTTGTATCTCCTTCCCCAATATCTTCCCAGTCCAGCAATAGATCTTACTCCTACTGGCCCACTGTGAGCAGTCCCAATCGCCAGTGGCAATTTCCAGGTTGGAGTCCTCTACTTACTAATCACCTTCTTGCTCATGATCCGCTGCATGCCAGAGACCAGCTTCTTGATGCCTAACTGCCTCTGGAGGTAGCCCAGAGCAGCTCCTCCCCTGTCTGGTGTAGTCCTGACATGGAGCTCTGGGGAGTTCAAGATGCTTCCCACTTATGTCCCCTTTCCACTGAGCCCCACGTTTCCTGAAACAATTCTATACCTGCTTCACACAGGCTCCTGACTCTCAGTGGGCTTGTAAGTCATTGGGGAAGTTAGACTGTCTCACGACAGTCTTATCCCAGTGCACTTACTGGCCAGGCTGGTGCAGCCGCCTTACTCCCCTTTCGCTATTGTCTGTCTCGCACTTACCAGATTTTGCATTCCTATATCACGTTAACCGTATTCTTTGTCCCTATTTGTGTATCCCCCACTGAATCTCCACCGATTCTTCTCGCTGTTTTTTTTCTTTTTATTTCAGCATATTATGGAGGTACAGATGTTTAGGTTACATATGTTGCCCTGCCTCCCCCATCCCAACAAAGTCCGAGTTTCATGAGTGTCCATCCCTTGGATGGTGCTGATCACACTCTTTGTAGATGCAAATATCCATCCCCTCCTCCTCTCTTCCCCCTCTCCCCTGCCCAACATCCAATAGATGTTATTCTTATATGTACACTTATGTGTTGATCAGTTAATATCAATTTGATGGTGAATACATGTGGTGCTTGTTTTTCCATTCTTGGGATACTTCACTTAGCAAAATGTGTTCCAGTTTCATCCAGGAGAATATAAGAAGTGCTATATCACCATTGTTTCTTAAAGTAGAATAGTACTCCATGGTATACATACACCACAGTTTATTAATCCATTCATGTATTGATGGACACTTGGCTTGTTTCCACATCTTTGTGATTGTGAATTGTGCTACTGTAAACATTCGGGTACGGTTTCATTCTTATAGAGTATCATTTGCTGTTTTTGGTAGATGCCCAGTAATAGGATTGCTGGATCAAATGGTACTTCCACTTGTATATCTTTAAAGTATCTCCATGTTGCTTTCCACAGAGGATGCACTAGTTTGCAGTCCCACCAGAAATGTATGAGTGTTCCTATCTCTCCACATCCATGCCAACATTTAATGTTTTGGAATTTTTGGATAAAGGTCGGTCTCACTGGAGATAAGTGATATCTCATTGTGGTTTTAATTTGCATTTACTGATAATTAGAGATGTTGAGCATTTTTTCATATGTTTTTTGGCCATTATTCTGTCTTCTTTCAAAAAGTATCTGTTGATGTCCTTTGCCCACTTTGTGATAGGATCATCTGATTTTTTTCTTGTTGATTTTCTTGTTCTAAGTAGATCTAGTTATCTGTCCTTTATTGGATTTGTAGTATGCAAAATTTTTCTCACATTCTGTAGGTTGTCTATTTGCTCTTGTTACAGTTCCTTTGGCTGTGCAGAAGCTTTTTGATCGATACCCAATTATTTATTTTTGTTATTGCTGTGATTGCCTTTGGGGTCTTCTTCATAAATTCTTTGTCTAGGCCAATGTCTGGAAGAGTATTTCCAACATTTTCCTCTAGAATTCTAATACTTTCACTCCTTAGGTTAAAATGTGTAACCAAGTGTGAAAGTTTACTTTTGTTACTGGTGAAAGATGTGGATGCTGATTCAGGCTTCTACATGTGGCTATTCAGTTTTCCCAGAACCATTTATTGAATAAGGATTCGTTTCCCCAGTGTATGTTTTTGTCTGCTTTGTCAAAGATTAAATAGTTATATGAAGATGGTTATATATACGGGTTCTCAGTTCTGTTCCACTGGTCCATGGTTCTATTTTTGTGTCAGTACCAAGCTGTTTTGATTACTACAGCCTTATAATAAAGTTTGAAGTCTGGTAAGTTGATACCTCCAACTTTGTTTTTATTGCCTAGAATATTTTTTTGCTCTGCGGGATCTTCTGTGGTTCCATACGAAGTGTAAAATTAATTTTTTTACGTCTGTGAAGAATGATATTGGTAGTTTAATAGGGATTGCATTGAATGTGCAGATCACTTTGGATTGTATAGACACCTTAGGAATGTTGATTCTGCTGACCCATGAGCATGGTACGATTTTCCACCTGTTTACATCCTCTGTTACTTTCTTCCTCAATGTTTCATAGTTCTCCCTGCAGAGGTCTTTTATCTTCCTTAGTAAATGTATTCCTAGATACTTTATTTTTTTTATTGCTATTGTGAAGGGAATTGAGTTTTTTATTTGGTTCTTGGTATGACTGCTGTTTTAGTTTGGTTTTTCAAAGAACCAACTTTTTGTTTTGTTAATCTTCCATATAATTTCCCTGTTGTCAATTTCATTTAGGTCTGATTTGGTCTTATTAATTTCCCGTGTTCTGCTGTGTTTCAGGTTGGTCTGTTCTTCTTTTTTCAATTCTCTGAGATGATTTATTAGGTTGTCTAGTTGTGATCTTTTTGAGTTTTGATTATAGACATTTATGGAAATAAGCTTTTCTCTCAGGATTCCTTTGGCTGTGTCTCATAGATTTTCATAACTGTGTCACCATTCTCATTTAGTTCAAAGAATCTTTTGATTTCCAACTTTACTACCTCATTTATGAAGGAATCGTTCAGCAGAAAATTGTTTAATATCCATGACTTTATATAGAGTTGAGAGTTTCTGTTGGCATTGATTTCTATTTTTATTGCACTGTGATCTTAGAAGATGCATGGTATGACTTGTGTTTTTTTATATTTTTTGAGACATGCTTTGTGTCCTAGAATATAGTCATTCTTAGAGAATGTCCATGAGCTGATGAGAAGAATGTGTATTCAGTGGTTTTGGAGTAGACTGTCCTGTGAATGTCAGTCAGGTCCATTTCTTCTAGACTTATGTTTAAGTCCATTATTTCTTTATAAATTTTCTGTTTGGAGGATCTGTTCTGTGCTGTCAGTGGGGTGTTGAAGTCTCCGACTATTATGGTGTTGCTGTCTATCAATTTATTTCAATCAAATAGAGTTTCCTTTATGAATCTGGGTGCACCTAAGTTGGAGGCATACTCTTAAGATTGTTAGGTCTTGTTGAACTATACCCATCACCACTATATAGTGACCTTCTTTGTCTTTCATTGCTTTTGTTGATATAAAGACTAAGTTTTCTGATATCAAAACAGCCACACCAGACTTCTTTTGACTTTCATGTGCTTGAAATATTGATTTTCACCCCTTAATAACTTGAGTCTAAATGCATCCTTGCAGGTATCATTCATTTCCTGGAAAAAGCATATGCTTGGCTTGTTTTTTTGTTTTGTTTTTTTTTATCCATTTGGCCAGCCTATGTCTCTTAAGAGGGGAGTTCAAGTCATTCACATTTATTGACAGAACTGATAAATGGGGTGAATTACTGTTGATTCTGTTGGGTTGCATTTTATTGCTTTATTTTCTCTCTTGTGTCATTGTGTAATCTAGTCGTTGATCTTTAATTTTTCAGTGGTTTTACATTCGTGAGTGTTTATTGTGTTGATCCTTGTGTAATTATGCTTTGAGAACCTCTTGGAAAACTGGTCTTCTCTTGGTGAATTCCCTCAGTCTTTGCTTATCTGAGAAAATTTTTATTTCTCCTTCATAAATGAAACTTAGTTTTTTAGGGTACAAGATTCTAGGCTGGGCAAATTCTGTTTCAGAAGAGTGAGAATGGGGTCCCAATCTCTTCTTGTTTGCAAGGTTTCAGTTGAGAAATCTGGAGTTATTCTGATGGGCTTTCCTTTGTATGTTACTTGTTTCTTTCATGTTACAATTCTTACATGGGCCTCTTTAGTGGATATTTTGGTGAATCTGATGACTGCATGATGTGGTGTCTTCCTATTTGCATTCAATCTCCCTGGGGTTCGTTGAGCTTCTTGTACCTGTATATAGAGACTTTTAGCAAGGCCTGGGAAATTCTCCTCTATTAATTCTTGAAATAGCTTATCTAGCCCTTGAGTATTTACTTCTTCAGCTTCCAGAACCCCTATCATCCTCAGGTTCAGTTTTTTAACATAATCCCACATTTCTTGCAAACTTATTTCTTTTCTCTTAATTTTCTGCTCAATCTCTGTGACTGATTTATTTAATTGGAAGGAGTTGTCTTCAATCTCTGAGATTCTTTCTTCTGTTTGATCTACCCTGTTCTTGAGGCTATCTGTGGTGTTTTATAGTTCCCTGAATAAGTCCTTTATTTCCAGGAGATCAGTTTGATTTTTATTTAATATTTGAATTTCTTTAGTGATATTTTCTTCCAAGTCCTCAATTTTTTTTTTGTAGTTTCTTTGTGTTGGTTATCGATTTTTTCTTGTATATCGTTCAGTTTTCTTACAATCCATGTTTGAAATTCTTCTGTGATTTTAGGGTTTCTGAGTTTGGTTAATGTCCATTGCTGGGGGGGTGTTGTTCCTCTTTTGGGGTGTTACTTACTCCTGAGTCTTCATACTTCCAGAGTTCTTTCGCTGGTTCCTCTCATCTGGATGAGTTGTTCCTTCTTATCTTTAGATTTTCATTTGGATAATGACACGCCCTGTTTAGTCTCTGAGCCAGTAGGTGGTGTTCATGGGTGAGATTTGACCACACCCTTTATGATGAATCAGTAGATTCAGTAAAAGTGTGTGCAGGATACCTCCCTGTCAGTAGGTGTAATTTGCAGGCAGGAGTTAGCTCTAGTGCTTTTTGGGGTAGCTAGTCCTTGTTCCTCTATGGAGGCTCTCTTGTGCCTCCATGGGTGGGGCTCTGGGACTTCCAGATGTGTCCTTATTCTCCACCTTAGTGGGGACAGGACCAGAAGTGAGTCTGCGTGGGGCTGGATTGGGTAAGCCCGCCCTCAGGCTTCACAACTGCTGTTAGCAGGGTCAAAGGTCTGTTCTTTGTTTCTGTGTAAAGCTGCTGGGAGGGGAGAAATGTCTCTGCTCAGCTGAAAATATAGGCTTGAGAGGTTGGGCTGTCCAAGACCTGCACTCCAGATTCAGTCTCACTCCTCTCCACTCTTCCCCTCTCTGTAGCCTCTTCCAGTCCCCTGCCAGCATGCAGGATGTCGGGCCAATGAATCTCCCCTGGCTGTGATGTGAGCCAGGAGGTTTCCTACCCAGTATCGCATCCTGAGCTGTGAGCACAGACCTCTTTTGGGAGGTGTGTTGCTGTTCTGGCATGCTGATCTTCTCCTGAAGGCACACACTCCTCAGTAGGATCTTTCACTGATCTCTCTTCTGTGCCTTGGGGCAGTGCGGTTGTGACCTGGGTGTATGGTGTCTGGTCTGAAGGCCTGTACCCTGGGCCCTGGAGATCAATCCCTGACCATTCCAGGGGGAGGGGTACAGGTCTCGAATCACCTACAGAGTTCTCAAGCTGGATCTATTTTACTCCACCTCAGGATTTGTCCCACTCTCCTGAAGTCCCCAGGAAAGCAGCACCTGAGAGGGATAGTGGGTAGGGAGCTCAAAGTCTGAGTATTCCTCATTCTACTGTAGAACCCCAAAGGAAAGGTCCCATTCCTTGGAGATGTCTCTGTGTGATGGCTAAATTGTCTCTCTGGGCACCCACAGGTAGGGAAGGGGTAGGAGAGAACAGAGTAATATGGTGTCTGCTGATAGCTTCGGGTCTGTGCATGGGCAGATGCCCTGAGGGATATGGGAGCCCTCGCTGTGTCTGCAAGATGCCGCTGCTCACTGGCAGCAGCCATCTCTGGGCTGGTGTCAAAAGGTCTCTCCAACAGCTCAGGAGCCCTCCAACAGTCTGAGATGCAATGGAAAGATAAGTTATCTGCTCTACTTACCCTTGTTGCTGATCTCCAAGCCTCTTGGGACCTTTCTTCTTCCAGTTCTCCTCCACAATGTCTTCTCGTGGAGTCTCCTTTACTTTCAGACACCCTTCCTTCCAACCCTCGCCTGATCTATGTGTCTCTGCTAGTTTATTTATTTTTTTCTCTTTCTTCTAAAATTTATCTTTTTTGCAGAGACACTCTGACTGGCAGCTTTTCTTGTCTGCCATCTTGGCTCCTCCCCCTCTGTTGGTGACCAATCTAGTGGACAAAAAGTGCCTGTGGCTACACCTAAGACAATAGAGTGTAGAAATCATTTTGGAAAAAATAAAATAAAATCTTTACACAACACAAAACCCTGACAAACAAAAAGAAAAATAAATAAATCATCAGATTGTGGTAGATATTAATTTTTGTACTTACCTTTATTATAAAATTTAATATGTAAAGTATTTTGCAATAGATTATAAGGCATGCAAGGATACAGGATGTTAATAAGGCCTATGAACAGGAATATAATTTTAAGAAATTATTCATGAGAATGCACCAAACATTGAATTTATTAAACAACAAATATTAAGTCAACTATTATACACATGAAAAGATCATAAAATATAAATATACAACTAAAGGTATCAAGGATAAAAATATATTGTAAAATAGAAATTTAATAAGCACATAAAAATTGTGAAAGAAATAAAACCAAAGCTTTTGAAGTTTCAAAATGCAATAATTAATTTTAAAAAAAATACAGCTTTCCAACACCAGCTTTAAGGAAATTAGAGGATACAGAATAAACTTGAAGATAGGTCATTTGTTATCTGGTCTTATGAACAAATATATATATATGTGTGTATATATATATATATACACACATATATATATATATAGAGAGAGAGAGAGAGAGCCTGCATTTTAGAGATAATTAAGCATATATCATCAAGAATACAAAAATGTACATGGTGGGATATCTAGAATAATAGAATAGGGAGGATATATATAATGTTTAAATAAATTATGCATTAAAATTTTAAAGATGTTGAAATATATGAATCTTCACATTAAAGATTAAGGAATTCTAAGCAGAATAAAAATATCTGAAACAGGTTTATCCAAGAATGTATTGTAGACAGATTGTTGAAACAAAAATAATAGTTTTTCCAGGAAGAATAGAAATTAAAAGAGAGACAGTTTATTTATAAAGAATTATATGTAAGAAATTATCAATAAGATTAAATTTTTTTATCAAAAACAAAATAAAACAAAACATGGAAACCAAAAGTGAAAGAGCCATATTTAAAGTGCTTAAAATAGTGTCAACTAATGATTATATCATTGCAAGAATACAAATCATAAATATTTGGGAGAAAATTCTGAGAAGACGATTGAGCAAAAAATGCATGGTGATACCTACCTTCCTGGTCAACATTAATGGCATAATTTCTCTGACATAATTATTTTTGAACTTGAATGTATTGAAGGTTGCAACTTCCAGAGGAACATTTGGATATTAAATTGCAGTTATGTTTAGTGAATTTGTGCTTTTACCTCAGCAGTTATTATGTGTGTCTACCCACTTCCAGAAGCACGGACAGGTTGCATGCAGCTTTTGGGAGCCAAGTAGTCATTAAGAACCCTGTAATTCAATAAAAAAAGAACACTGTAATTCAAATACATGTTTGTGTACACCACAAATTTATGTACTGAAGGCTAACTTTCAATTTTATGTAACTAGAAAGCGAGACACTTGTGAATTAATTAGATTTAGATAAATCTATGCAGTTAGCCCCAGGATGAGATTAGTATACTCCTAAGAAATAGAGGGCAGACTAGAATGTATCTCTCTTTCTCTCTTTCTTTCTCCCTCTCCACCTCTCCCTCTACATCTCTTGTTGTTCTTCCTCTCCGTCTCCCCATCTTTCTCCCACTGTCCCTACCCTTTTTCTGCCCCTAAACTCTGATTTCTCTCCTTCATTCCCTGTGCCATGGGAGGACATATAAGAAGGGAGCCATTTTAAAGCCAGGAAAAAGGACTTCAGTAAAACTTGATCATGCAGGCAATCTTATTGACAACATGTTGGCGTCAAGAAGGGTTAAAAATGAAGACTTTTTAATTAAACAACCCAATATATAATATTTTGTTATAGCTGCATGACCTAAGGTATTAGAAATGTATGATTTCTGATTGTTCATTATGGCTATAGAGTTGCAGAAATAAAGACAGACATCCATTATTGCAATCCCCCAAAAAGCAAATTTCTCATCCTCCAACGGACATGAGTTTCAGATGATTTCAAAATCTAGTGTCCACCACCATACCCTGCCCCACCACCTTTATTTTTCAGTTTGTATCCTTTTGATAACCAGCTATTAAATACCAGGAAATTTTAAAATAACTGTATGAATAGAGGAAGTTAGAATGTCACTATATGTGCCCAGAAAATAGAAGACTCAGAAGAAAACTGAGGTGGAAAAAAATCCTAGATGGAAGACAATAATTTAATTTTCAGAATTGCTACATCATCAGATTGAAATGCTCATGGATTGGCAGAATCAACATTGTAAAAATGTCTATACTACCCAAAGTAATATACAGATTCAGTGCAATTCCTATTAAAATATCAACATCAATTTTTGCAGATATACAAAAAAAATAATTCTATACTTCAAGTGGAACAAGAGAAGATTCTGTATAGCAAAAAAAAATCTTAAGCAAAAAGAAAAAATTGGGAGACATCAATTTGCCAGACTTCAAGCTATAATACAAGACTATAGTAGCAGAAACCTCATGGTACTGGCACAAGAACAGAGACACAGACCAGTGAAACAGAACTGAGAACCCAGAAATAGCCAGTTTCCAATTAAAAATTGCAACACAATTATTATTTTTCTAGATTTGTGAAGCATGATGTTGCTAATTTGATGGGGGTTGCATTGAATTTGTAAAGCACTTAATGTATATTAATGTGTATTAATGTGTATTCTAACAATGATTGATTGATTGATTGATTCTACTAAACCATGAGCATGATATATTGATCCGTTTGTTTGTATCCTCTTCAATACCTTTCCTCAGAGCTTTGGAGTTCTCCTTGTAGAGATCTTTCACCTCGTTGGTTAAGTATATTTCTGGGTATCTAATTTTCATTGTAGTTATTGTGAATATTATTGAGCCTTTGATCTTACCTTCGGCTGGATGGTTATTGTTACATAGTAATGCTGCTGATTTATGTTCATTGATTCTGTATCCTGAGACATTGCTGAATTTATTTATCAATTATTGGAGACTTTTGAAAAAAATTTTGGGTTTTTCTAGGTATATGATCATCTCATCAATAAAGAGTAATAGTTTGACCTCCTCTTTTCTGATTTGGACAACACTAATATTCTTCTCTTGCCTGATTGCAGTGACTAGAACTTCCAGCACTATGTTAAATAGGAGTGCTCACAATGGGCATCCGTGTCTTACATAACCTCTTATGAGGAATGTTTTCAACTTTTTCCATTCAGTATAATGTTGGCTGTGACTTTGTTATATATGGTTGTGATAATTTTGAGATGTATTCTTTCTATGCTTAGTTTATTGAAGGTTTTTATTATAGAAATGTGCTGGATTTGATCAAATGCTTTTTCTGCATTTCTTGAGATGATCATATGGTCTCTTTTTGCTTTTGTTTGTGTATTGTATCACATCTATTGATTTAGGTATGTTGAACTATTCTTGCATTCCTGGGATAAAGCCCACTTGGTCTTTATAAATATAAATAAAAATCCTCAAACAAATACTGGCAAACTTATTCAATTGCACATTAAAAGGACTATTCATCACAGGAAGTTGTATTTATCCTGGGAATGCAAAGACAGTTGAACATATACAATTATGTAAATGTGATATAACACATTAACAGAATGAGGACAAAATTATGGAACTACCCTCAACAGACCCAGAAAAACATTTCTGAACATGTAATATATATTTCATGATACAACCTTTCAACAAATTAGATATAGAAAGAATGCTATATGTATGCAATAAATATCAATTGTGTCCATATGTATCTAAAATATTATGTAACAATAAAAATTGAATAACATATTACCTACAAATTACATGGTACAGTTTGTGCATATAATTTACTGAACTCAGAGCAAATGGGAAAGAAGAAATAAAGAAAAAAAGAAAAGAAAAAAGAAAAGAGAAGAAGAAGAAAAGAGAATAGAAAGAGAAGAAATTACATATACAATGAATGAATTTAACACAATGAAGATCATATGTGACAAATCCACAACTAAGTCCAAACTCAACAAGGAAAAGTTGAGAGCCTTTCCTCTAAGATACCAAAGAAAACACAGATGATCACTCTCAACAATTCTATTCAACATACTATTTAAAATGCTAGTCACAACAGTTAGGTAGAAAATAAATAAATAAATAAAGCTGAAAAAATCCCTTTGGGGAGATGACATGCTTGTACATAGAGAAAACACTAAAAATTCCTCCAATAAAAACTGTGATATTTGGCTTGACTGTTGTTGGCATATATGAATGCCTCAGATTTGTGTGTATTGATTTTGTATCCTGAGACTTTGCTGAATTCATTTATCAGTTCTAGGAGTCTCTTAGATGAGTCCTTGGGGTTTTCTAGATATAATATCAT
>CAUYSK010090469.1:0-10575 GCA_963575035.1 Avahi laniger | reverse complement strand
GATCCTACTGCCTCAGCCTCCCAAGTAGCTGGGACTACAGGCATGTGCCACCATGCCCGGCTAATTTTTGCTATATGTATTTTTAGCTGTCCAATTAATTTCTTTCTATTTTTTTTTGGTAGAGATGAGGTCTCGCTCTTGCTCAGGCTGGTCTCAAACTCCCGAGCTCAGAACGATCCGCCCACCTTGGCCTCCCAGAGAGCTAGGATTACAGGCGTGAGCCACCGCGCCCGGCCAAAAAAAAAATGTTGTTATCTTTTGAGCACATGTATTTGGCAAACATGGATACATATGGAAACATGAGTATATACATACATGTGGAAGTGATAGGGGTTAAGATAGGTATATATTGAGCCTTGGTTGATATGCTAAATGGTTTTCCAAAGAATTTTACCAAACAATTTATACAATAACAAAACAGAAAATCAGTAAGGATATAGAAGAATTCAGCAACATCAAGCTACAAATAATTACAGAAAGGTAATAGAAAATTTAGTTTGTTAGAAACTAAGCAATGGATCAAAAAGAAAGTCTCAAACAATATTTTTTTTAAAGTAGAAAGAACTAAATAAAAATGTAAATACAACATACCAACATTTGTGGGACACAGCTAAAGCAGTGCTGGGAGGGAAATTTCTAGCACTAAATCAATAATGTAAGCTCCCAATCAAACACCTAGAAAAAGAAGAACAAAATGGAACTAAAGCAGGCAGAAGAAAGGTAACAAAAATACAGGGAAGAAATCAATGAAATTTAAAACAAACAACAAAAAACACCAAAGAAAATCAGTGAAACAATAAATTCTTTGAAAAGATCAATTAAATTGACAAACCTTTAGCATGATTGACCAAAAAAAAAAAAGAGAGAGAGAGAGAAGACACAAATTACAAATATCAGAAATTAAATAGGAGATACCACTTCAGATCCTGCATATAAATTTGACAACTTGGATGAAATGAATCAATTCATCAAAAACACAAACTACAACTCATTTAATACAAAATTAGCAATTTTATTAGCCCTATAAATATTAAGGACATTGAATCTGGCAGATTGTAAAAATTTAATCTTTTCTAGGAATTCAATATTTTCTTCTAAGTTATCCAATTTGTTGGATATTATGGTGATGGAAATGTTCTGAACCTTGACTACGTCAACATCAATATCTAGGCTGAGATATTATACTATAGTTTTGCAAGAGGTTATCATTGAGGAAAACCAACTAAAAATTGCATGGATTGCTCTATATTGTTTCTTACAATTGTAAGTGGATTGACAATTATCTCAAGATAAAGTTTCATTTAAAAAATTGTTAGCCGTCAGTCTTTTATTGCTTCTTTGTAAGAATGATGTGTTTTTATTTTATCTTTTAGATTCTTTTAAAGTTATGTTTTTATCTTTGGTTATAGATAGTTTTATCATGATGTTCCTAGATCTGTTTTGCATTACATGCATTCTTTGGAGCTTTTAGGCTATTTTGAATTTGAAGATAGATATCTTCATCAGTTTGATTGTATTGTACAGCATTGCCGCTGCTTCATTTTGTCTTCTCTTTCTGGAATTCCAGTAACATGTACTTAGATCTTTTCATTTTAAATCATACATATCCTCTCTTTGTAATTTTTTTCTCTTTCTTTCTCTGCAACCACTATCTGCTTTTGTCTAAATATTTTCTATTGACCTATCTTGAGCTCATTTACTATTTTTTTTCTGTTTCTAATATGCCATTAATACCATCATTCTGTTTTATAATGATATTGTATCATTTGGTCCTAGTGTATCTCTTTGGTTACTTTTTATAGACTCCATATATGGTAAAATTGTCTATATTTTTACCTGCTTCACTATATTTCCTTCTATTGTCTTGATCAAATTAATTATGTTATTTTACCATAATCAATATCATCCGATTCTCTTTCTATTATTAATATATACTTTTCCCTTAGATTGTGAAGGAAAGAGGTTTTTTTTTTTTTTGCATATTTGGTAACTTTTTTTTTAATACTAGGCACCATGTACAAAAAATTATAGACTTTCTTCCTAGAAGGTTCACCCTTTCCTTCAGGAAGATGCAGTGAGGCTGATCATCTTAATTTAATCCCAAACGAAGCTGAATCATGGCTGGGATGCAGATTTAGCAATGTTTTATCTACTTCGAATCACCCCTGCCCACAGAATTCTAGCTGAGAACCTAGGTAGCATTCACAGGGGCTCCTAACTCTGGCAGGTTCTTAGCACTAATCATCGTCTCCTCAAAATCTTGATACTATGAAACTTTTATTTTTAAAAGCTTTCTTATTGGCTTTTTAACTTTGAACTCCGAAGTTTTCAAAGTAGGCAAATGTCGTGAGGGAAAATTCTACCAGGGGTTTCAGCTCAGATCTCCTTCCCTTTTTACCAGAATTCTAGCCCTTAGGAATCTAAATCAGTCTCTGCATCCCTGCCAGGTTCTTTCAAGGCAAGATTTTTCTCAGCATGTTTCTAAGAAGAATCAGCAAGTCTAAACCCAGAAAATGTCCCTAGAGTTCCAAACTCTCTCCCAAGCACAAACAACCCAAAAAACACTCCAAATGGATGATCATTTAGTTTCTGTTTCAATATGTACAAGTAAGGGAATTGTGTACTTCAGAATGCACTGGTTATATTATAAAATATTATAATTTTTAAGAAAAATAGCTGACATTGGTATGGTCCTTCAGAGTACTTTCAAAGTTTATCTCAGTGCTGAAAATAATCTATGAAGTCCCTTATGGACACTTTACAAATCCGATTAGGTCTTAATCCTGCACTGAATAAAACTACATTGGCTTATTATTAGTCTTAGAGTATAGTGTCACAATTATTATCTTTCAGATATCAAAGTGGTTTGAGCACTTTTATTTCCTTTCTAGCTTTTGTCTCCTCTCCATGTGCTTTCTGTCTTGACTGACCTACTTTCAGTTTCTGATGGTAGCAACCTTCTTTCCCAGCTCAAGGACTTCACCCATTCCATCTATTTCAGCTTTCTGGCACCCCTGACACCATACCTATGGTAAAACCAACTCACACTTTCCTTCAGTTGAATTCACTAACCTTCCGAGAATATGTTTTAGCCTTCATAACAACTCAGTTCATCACACAATGTATTTTCCTTATAGCTTTTGTCACCAGTATTATTTGGCATTGAGTTAAATCACTATTTGACTAATTTCTGTCTCCCTCGCTAAACAGTGCCATAGATTTTACTGGTCATTGACACCAAAAAGTAAACACAGTGCTTTGAATCCCAAAATATAGAAGTTGTGGGAAGCATATAAATTATACAAACATTTACCAAATGACAGAGAGAGAGAGAAGAAAGCAAGGTATACGCTATCATTAGCCCTAATGTAAGTGGACTTCATCCAATAAGCTGAAGTCCTGAAGAGTACAAAAAGGCTCACCTGCTCATTTGTAAACTCCTCCTGCCTGACTGACTTGAGCTCGATGTCAGTCTTTTTTAATTTTTTTTTGCCTTGAGACTCATATGAAACATCAGTACTTCTTGGGTCTCAAGCCTGCCAGCTTTCAGACTGGAAGTACACCATTGACACTCCTGGGTATTCAGTTTGCCAAGTATAGGTCTTGGAACTTCCTAGCCTCCATAATAATGTGAAATAATACTTTATGATAAATTCACCAATTTTCTATATTTGTATCTATATCTATGTATGTCTCCTATTACTTATGTTTCTCTGCCTAATATAAACCTTTTCCTCTTCTTAAGAAAACTAGCTCTACTCTCTTCAACTATTGCTGATAAAATTCTGAAACCTTTATTTCATTCATTAGAACTTTTTTATTACAGTAATGTAAACTCCAAATATAATTAAATTTGTGTCAGTAACGTTTTAAAGATGTTTACATGTATATTTTCTCTCTTCGTTTTCCCATGATGTTTCTCATTTAAGCAGAGAAAACTTTTTTGTGCTTTCTTGCCAAAGGAAGGTTTGTAATGAGGAAGAAAACAGAAATGGTCAATAAGAATTGTCCCTTTAGGGCAGCATCCCTTTTTTGCAAAACCTCAAGATCTTCAGGAGGTTATGTTGAACATCCTGTAAGCAGCTAAGAAGTAGAAAAATTTTGAAGGGAAAGAAGGAGTTTCACAGTCAAGAAAAGTCTGTAGACTCTGTTCCACTCCCTCCCTGCTTTTTCCCTGGGAGGGAATAACATCAAGTGAAATATTTTCTTGGAAACAAGCTTGTCAATGATTCCTAGGCACCACGTGAGGTACAGAAGCAGCAAAACGGGTTGGCCTGAGGGAACACTGGGTCAGAAGGTTCTGTGTGGTAACCAGGCAGACAGATAACCAAAGACTGAGGTGCCTCTGCACTGTATTGGGCCACTGAGGATTTGCACTACCTTAGGTGCAAAGGGATCTTTGAGAAAATGAGATTACCTTTTATGGCCCCAAAGCAGTATGGGAACTCAGAGTATAAAATCAAGCTAATTCAGGACCAGGAAGTAATGTGCAATACGTCGCATACCTGGATTCATGAAAGGGAATTCATGTGAGCAATACAGTCTCTTCCCTACAGAAAGATGACCTGAGGACTAAACTTGTTCTGTTTGACCAATTTGGGATTTAGTTCTCATAAGCATGTTTTCAAATGAATAGAAGTGTGACAGGAATATTAAGTAAGCACTGCTATTTAAACTTCATTGTGCTGGTTGGGACATAAAAGATCATGATGACACAAAACGCTTGTAATTAGTCTTCAAAGTTAAAAATCCATGGAGACACTGATTAAAATTCACTTTTCCTTGAATAATCATATTTCAACTTTTCTGCAAAATAGGAAACATGACAGTATTTGACTTATTCCTGATCAGATATTACTATTATCATAATTTACATGTAATACTAATATTTATAGAACATTTAATGTAAGTTTTGGAATTAGAGCTCTAAAACAATCTATTTACATGAACATTAATAAAAATGGGGCCAATTGAGGTGGCTCACACCTGTAATCTTGTCATTCCGAGAGGCTAAGATAGGAGGATCACTTGAGCCCAGGAATTTGAGGTTGCAGTGAGCTATCATGACACCATGGCACTCTAGCCTGGGCAACAGAGGGAGACTGTCTCAAAAATAAATAAATAAATAAATGAATAATTTAAAAAAAAAAAATGGAAGCCTAGCCTATAGAAAATAATAACATTTCTAGAATATTGGTGAATATACCTCAAATCTCAGGAATTCACATATTTATATTACAGCTGGCTATGAATGCAAACTTTTTTTCTTTCCGATTATGAAAATCAAATAGGTTCTCTAATCATTTTTCTCTTAATTTTCTTGTATTATCTGGATTTCAGTAAGTCAGTCCTATGTGATAGCTGTAGCTAGCCATCACATCTGTTCACTTCTCTGCTTTAACATGTCAGGGAAGGTTTGAGGATTTGAATGCTTTCTTTCTTTGACTGCAAGCAGGGCTATTAACTGCAGAGAATCCTAGTTGCTGTTCCTAAAAAAAAGAACAAAGGCAAACAATCAAAGAAAAAAAATATGCAAAGCAAGACAAAACAAGCAAAACAAAATCCTAAAAGAGAAAAACAAAGTTGAATTACTGAGACAACCTGTTGCCCTTTGGATGTTTCTCACTATAAGACATTTTTCTCCTTCTTCCATTGATTTTAATTCAGGTGATCAGCCATATCTATTATTCAAAAGCTGTTTCACATTGCAATCACAGATACCTAAAATATCATGAATGATATATGGAATTTTACATACATGTACTCATTCAATAAATGTTTAAGGGTGCCTGCGTTGTGCTTAGTACTAATAACACAACTGCAAAATAATAAGACAAAAAAATCACTTCCCCTATAGAACTCATATTCTAGTGGGTGTATGTGTAGCTGCAGTGGGGGCAGATGAGATATAAGATAAATGAATAATAAAAATATATAGTATTTCCCCTAAGTGCATTGGAGGAAAATATATGAGGACATAAGTAGAGCATAGGAGGGAAGGTGTCCTAGTTCATTTGGGCTGTTACAACAAAGCACCGTTGACTGGATGGCTTGTGAGCAGCAGATATTTATTTCTCACGGTTCTGGGGCTGGACTTCCAATATTAAGGCACCTACAGATTTAGTGTCTGATGAGGGTTTGTTTCTTCCTAGTTCACAGACGGCCATCCTCTGGCTATATCTACAAATGGCAGGAGTAGGAAAGGGAACTCTCTTGGACCTCTTTTGTGAGGGCACTAATCACCGATATCATCAAATTGGGGGTTAGGTTTCAACATATGAATTCAAGGGGAGGGTGGACACAAAATTCAGTCTATATAAGGACTGGTTTATAACTTTAAATTATGGATGACTTTGCTATGAAGTAAAGGTCTGACGAAGGTTAAAAAACAAACCATGAAGATACCCCAGGGAGAGCATTCCAGGGTAGAGGAAGCTACAAGTGAAGTGTCTTTGATGTCAAAATATTCCTGATGTAGTAAGAGGAAAGCAGTGGGCCTTGTGGCAAGAGGAGAGTGAGCAAACAATGTAATCGTGGAAGAATAAGTCAAAGAGGTAATGGGTAGCAAATTATGCCGGGACCTACAGGCCATTTTATGGTCGACTTTTACCCTGGGTTAGATGGAAAGCTACTGGAAACGTTGAACATGATCTGAATGAGGTTTTTAAAGGGATGACGCCAGCTATTGTTTTGAGGAAAGACTATAGGGGACTAAAGGTAGAACACAGGCTGAAGTTCAAGCCAGAGGGAAGCGAAGACATTATCAAAATGCAGTGGATGGAAGTAGTTTGATTGGAGTGCAGTGCTTGTGGAGGAGTAATGAGCAGTGCTGCTCAGAATCTGGATGTGTTCTGAAGGAAGAACTGTGGTTTGCCAGTGAACTGAATAGAAAATGAGGAAGAAATAGAAGAACTGAAGATCATTTGTTTTGAAGAAAAGGAAGAGTAGGATTGTCAAAACTAGATTTCAGAGGATTGACCCAGATTAGAAACAAAAGTTGGGGATTAGTGAGTGATAGAGGTATTAACAACCATGGGAAAGGGTGAATTAGCCAAATTAGTGAGTGACCATAGAGAAGAAAAATAAGGAGAAGGAGAAGGAGAAGGAGGAGGAGGAAGAGGAAGAGAGGAAAGAAGAGGCTTTCTTCCAATTAGGCTAAAATCTAAAGCTTATTGCAGTAATATCTTCCCTTGCTCCATTCTCTAATATTTACCAAACTCAACTAAGAGGCAGGCACTGTGAAGAAACTGAGTTTATAATAATAAATTAGTTATAATCCTTCCCTCAAGGCATTTTGAGTCTAGTTTTGGCAGGAAACTAAAAGATTAATAATAAAAATTACCTTAGATCATTACGTGAGGTTTGCTTAAAAGATGAAATTTACTAACATAGTTTATTGTTATATAAGTCCTTGTTGTCTGCCAGTGTAAAACAGGATCTCAGAAATACAAATAAAATAATATTGTGTGACGATACTGATAACAATGATGATAACAGCAATGACGATAGCAGTTAATCCTTACTTAGTGCAAGGAAGAACAGCAACACTGATGAGTCCAGATGGGGAAATGATGAGCTTGGAAATGTTGAATTTGAAGCATTCATGGAACATACGTGAGGGTGACAAAGACGTGAATGAATGAAAAGCCAGAATTCAACTGTCAGTGCTCAACCTACACACATGCTCTCCCAAGGAGTAGATTCAGAGTGAAACAAAAATGGATCAATGAAAGAATCACAGACAGAGAAGACCCACATTTAAGAATTGTATGAAGTAATTCAGAAAGGAATAGTCAGAAAAGTAGGGGGAAAGCGAGTTTTAATGACAGCCAAGTAATCAAAAAGAAGCAACAGAGAACCAACTCATACTCCCAGTAAGATAAGGGCTGAGATTTATGAATCAAATTTGGCAATAAGGACATTATTGGCAATAACTGCCAAAACAATTTCAATAGAGTAGAGGCAGAAACTGTAATGCAATGAACTAAAAAGCAAATGAGAAGCAAAGAATCAGGGCATGTTAGTGTAGACTCGACTTCTAAAAGCTCATCTGAGCAGGGAAAGAGGGTTATGTAGCAGCAGCACAGTAACGGGAGGCATCTGTTGTGGCTGCTCTTTAGGTTTGAGAACATATGTAAGGCAAAGGAAAGAAATCATTAGCAAACCTAAAACAGAAAACATAGAAGAGCAACAAGATGTGATGAGTAACTACTGAAGGTGAGAGAATAACTACCACAAATACATCTCAACCTCTGAGAAAAGAGGATGCAGTTAGAAATCCTGAAACTTGAGGGTGGTCGGAAATTAAAATAGCACAAATTTACGTGACCTTAAATTAATCTAAGTTGTGTGAAGACATTTTCTGAGAATAAGGAAGATAGAACTGGGTAGGAAATTAGAGTTGACTGGTAATTCTTGATGTTGAGAATTACAATGAGGATAATCCATGTCCAAGGGACAGGGATTTTAAAGGGTACTGAGGTGATTTTGGAGACTGAAGATGACAAATTTATAATTTTTATCTGTTTGTTTGTTTTTATTTTGTCTTGGTTTTAGCCCAGGGGTTTACATAACTAGAAAAGAAAGGACATGGCACTGAAAGAAAGATAAAGAGAGACAGTGTCTTAATGAGATAACTGGACCCTTCAATTGAGTCAGGCTCAAATTCAGTGGCGTACCTAGAGTGTGTCCTTTGGGATCAATAAACTTCTGGACTCTGTAGTTTAGAGTCCATAAATTAATTTTTGTTTGAACAATTGAATTCTGTTGTTTTTAAAACAGAATATTTTCCTGTTCCTGAAAGTGTCTCTAAGCTAAGTAGGAAAATATGGAAGGATAAGAAAGAATGACAAATACAAAGAAAACGGGATGAGTAATGTCTGCAGAGGCTAAGAGCAGGTTAAGTGACAGTAAAGCTGTGACAATGCTGGCATGACAAGAGATCATGTAAGAGATAAGTGTTACATCTCTGATGTGAAACAATCCTAAGAAATAATGCCCAGTTCTGGAGTGGGGCATTGACATGGAGTTTGAGGAACAGTGAAGTTCGAGTGTTGATTGGGTTGCGGGCTCATCCAGAATACGACAATATTAAAGATTCAGTTACAAACTCTCAGATATTAATTTAAATCTTGTCTCTACTACTAGATGTGTTATTTAATTTAGCTGAAATTTAATTTCCTCATACTTAACATAAGTATAAATATAATGCTCACTTCATAAATTCTGTAGGGATTAGCCAAATCTATCTAAACACAATTATATCATGGATACATTTCAGTTTATGATTAAATATTTTAAAATATTGGCTCATAGAAGACATAGTCAGGTAACTATATGTTAATTGGATATGGAAGAATCTGTTGAAATTTTCTTCAGAATTTGGTATAATAAATTTGGAATAACAGTAATATTAATAGAATCAAAATAACAATAGGAATAAAACTGACTTCTGTATCTAGGGCCTGGGTATTTAGTGGTACCCTTCAGATGGTAGAGTATGTCCATTTATTTATTTATTTATTTATTCATTCATTCATTATAAAATGTTAATTTAGAGTGCCCAAAATTCCAGACACTATCCTGAAACTTCTTAGGAGGTCTATAAAGAAGTTAAGTCACATAAGCCACATAGTGAAGTTGAAAAAAATAAGAAAGAGAGATAAAGACACAGCCTTGGAGAAAACTGACATTTCAGACTTTGCAAATGATGAAGTTCTTTATATTTTGGCAAAGAATTTATTGTTGCTGGAAAAAAATGTATTCATTCATTCATTCAGCAAATATATTTTAACATTTTGGCAGTAAACGATTGCACAAAGCACTTGAAATACAAAAGCAAATAGGGCAAAGTAAGATGGCAGGAAATACATGCATCTTTGTGTTGTCTGGGATCCAAAGTCCTAAGCTCTTCCTCTACTCTGGTCTGCTGGCTTATGTTCTCCAGCAAAAAGCCATTTGGTGTATACGAAGATACAGTGCTTACGTCCTTACCATAGGATTAGTTTATAGCTGGGTCAAAGCCTGATTTCTCCTTAAGGAATTTGGTTGTAAAATATTCAGGTAACAAATTAGCAGTTCAAAAGTGCAAAGCAATGTTTGTTACTTATTTCTACAAATTTTCAAGTGATTAAACTCTTCTACTAGTATTTAGTTTAGAAACAGTCACAGAAAATTCTTGGATCAATTTCTTTTATGGACATTCTTTTTCCTCTTCTTTTTCTCTAGTTGGTTGTTTTTGCTGCTGAATATTATGACATTAAGGACAGGAAAATAGAAGAATTAGAAAATGTGTGGTGCCTTTTTAAAATTTGTAACCATGGGGCTTTGTTTTAGTATAATTATTTTATAAACTGTATTCATTTTTTTTAATGGAGACAGAAAATTATTTTGGCATCCCCAGAAAACTTACAGAATCTAACTTAAATATTTTTTTTTTTTTTTTTTTTTTTATACAGATACAAAATATCTTGCAAGGAGTGAGTGCCGTGGCGAAACCCGAGCACAAACCAACCGAAAAAACCAGGAATAAATCAATCCAAATGTATCACCCTCCCAAGAACCTGGGAATACAGC
>CAUYSK010090468.1:0-56655 GCA_963575035.1 Avahi laniger | reverse complement strand
GACCTTAGTATTCCAATCTACCTGGCAGTTATTTTTCGGGGTATAATCATGAACTGGCACTGCTTTTACATGAGTTATTTCAATTAAACCTGCCAACGATTCTGCTAAATATGATCATAACCTTTTTTTTTTTTTTTTTTTTGAGACAGAGTCTCGCTTTGTTGCCCTGGCTAGAGTGAGTGCCGTGGCGTCAGCCTAGCTCACAGCAACCTCAGACTCCTGGGCTCAAGCGATCCTCCTGCCTCAGCCCTCCCGAGTAGCCGGGACTACAGGCATGCGCCACCATGCCCGGCTAATTTTTTCTATATATATATATTTTTAGTTGTCCAGATAATTTCTTTTCTATTTTTTGGTAGAGACAGGGTCTCACTCTTGCTCAGGCTGGTCTCGAACTCCTGACCTTGAGCGATCCATCCGCCTTGGCCTCCCAGAGTGCTAGGATTACAGGCGTGAGCCACCGCGCCTGGCCTACATGTCCCATTTTAATATGGGGAAAAAGAATTCTAATCTAGATCAATAGGATGTTTCTGAGCTGCCATTCTGCATTGTTTTTTCATACCTTCTTTTATAACCAAATTTCATCTCAAGATCTAAAAGGGGGCAACGCGCTATTTTTTCCTGTAGCAGGAATTCAGGGCCCTTGCTGCTTATTGAAATCAAAAGTCCATCAATGTCATCATAATCTACTTCATTGGATCAAAATTTTTTATTGGCAGCTTCTATCATTCCTGATATATTCTTCCATAAAAGACAGAAAGATGACTTGGCTGCCAACTCTTCCAATTTGTCCTGCTTAGATCAAAGCCTTTACAGTACTACTGATGTAATTTCCAGTAAATTATTCTTACAAGGTCCATAAATTTAAAGAGAAAATAAGGTCTTGAAAGTAATGAGCAACATACCTAAGTAATTAATTCTAATTTCTAGCTGGCAACCTGTGTTGTATGTAAAAAGAAAAAAATTAGATTTTCCTTGACCCACATAATTGGATTCTATATTGAGTTAGCAGGGATAAGAAAAGTTTTCATTTGAAAAAAAACTTCATAGTCTACTGCAGGGGTTAGCAAACTATGGCACGAGGACCAAATGTGGTCTGTCACCTGTTTATGTGAATAGTTATTTGTTGGAATACAGCCACACTCGTGTATATGGATTGTTTATGGCTCTATATGCGCTGTGATGACAGAGTTCTACTTTAAACTTTACAGAAAAGTTTGCTGACCCCTGGTCTTGAGTGGAATCCTCACTATCTAGGAAGAATATCACAGGCTGCTATAATAATCTAATAAGCATGGGAGAATGAAGTTTTGAATTAAGCCGGAGGCGGTGAGAATGGAGAAACAAGTTAAAGCATTGGTAGATCTTTAATTCAAGAAACGTTTTTTTGAATTCCCACTGCCCTCAGGGAAGGAAAAATAAAAGTCAAGGATTACATGTCTGGATGACATTGAGAGTGATAAAGACACTAATCAAGTTGACCAGGAAGAGTAGGCAGAGGGGTTATTTTTTTCAGAAGGGGGTAGTGGGTATGATGAGTATGAATTTGAGAAAATATTAGATGGAAACATGGGGCTGGAACTTTGATGTGAAGGCAGGTCTGGAGACAAATTAGAGAGTCATTACATTTCTTTTTTTTTTTTTTTTTTTGGAGAGACAGGTTCTCACTCTGTTGCCTAGGCTAAAGTGTAGTGGTGTGATCATAGCTCACTGCAACTTCAAACTCCTGGGCTCAAGCAATCCTCCTGCCTCAGCCTCCCAGGTAGCTGGGACTGCAGGCATACACCTCCACAGCTGGCTAATTTTTAAATTTTTTTTAGAGATGGGATCTCACTGTGTTGCCCTGGCCTCAAGCCATCCTCCCAACTTGGCCTCCCAAAGTGCTGGGATTGCAGGCATGAGCCACCATGCCTGGCCACATTTCTTAAAATGTGTAAATAGAGGGCTAAAGGCCAAATACTGAGCCATAGGGAACATTTATTATACCAATGGACAGTGGAAGGAAGAAGAGTATTCTTATATAAGAGTGATTGGAGAGAGGAGAATTGAGACCAAAAAAGTGCAGTGTCCCAAATGGGAAAGGAATATGTCTTTTATTTCTTTTTCTCAGTTACAAGAAACTGAGTTCTCTAGTACCATGTTGAACAGAAGTGATAATGATAGTGGGCATCCTTGTCTTGTACCAGATTAGAACAGGAAAGCTTTTGTAGTTTGTTCATTAAATATGGTGCTTACTACACATTTTTATTTGTCGGAGTTTCTTCTCTATTCCTAACTTCCTGATTTTTTAAAAGATGTAGGTGTTGCACTTTATCAAATGCTTTTGTTGTGTCTCTGAGCTCATCACATGATTTTTCTACTTTTAAACTGTTAATATAGTATATTACAATGTTAGCTTTTGTCACATTTAACCATCCTTATACTCCTGGGATAAATCTTTCTTGATCACAATTTATTCTTTTTAAAATACCCTCCTGGAATCAGTTGGTCAGTACTTTATTGAAGTTTATAATCTATATCCATAGGTGAAAAATGGGCCCATACATTATTTTCTTATACTATCTTCATTTGCTGGAAATCAAGGTATATTGATAAAAAATATATAAGATAGAGATTATCTTTTCCTGAATGTTTGGTCAAATACCCCAGAAAACTGTCTTGGCCTGGTTATTACCATTTTAATTCTTTTTATGATTATTGAACTTTATTTTCTGGGTCAAAAGTGTGCCAGAGTTTTGGCAAAAATTTGTTCTTTTTGCCTAGGTTTTCAAAATCATGGGCATAGAGGTGTTTATTGAACCTTGCCTTTTGTTAAACCTTTGTTGTTTATATACCTTTTATTTGTTGAACCTTTTTGTAATTCTACTTTTATTCTAAATTTTTTATTTTCATTTTTTCTTGATCTGACTTGACAGAATGTTGTCTATATTAGTCATTTTCTTCAAGTAACAAGTTTTAATTGTGTTTGTTGTATTTTCATCCTCTATTCTGCCTTTTATTCCCTTCCTTCCTTTTTTCCTTCCTTCCATCTTTGGATTTACTCTATTTTTTCTCTATTAATATTTATCTTATTAATTTCAGTCTTTCTTGGCTTTCCAATAAATTTATTTAAAGCTACCAGTTTCCCTCTTAGTATCATTTAATTCTGTTAAATTTATGATAGCTAGTGCATTGTGACTCATCTCTAAGTATGTCATAATTTTCTTGATGATGTTCACAATTTAAATAACCAAAGATTATAGTATTATTATTTGTTTCTAGTTTGTCAAGTCTGATTAGACATAGGGCTAGAGAAGATTTTTTTAAGCATATGTTTTAGGATTCTAATTTTTTTCATCATGATAAAAATATACTGATGTACTAAAATTGGATTAGGCTTCCTTTGAAATGCAGTCTATTTTTGTAAATTTTCTGCATGTGTTTGAAAAGAATGTATATTTGTTGTTGGGTGAGAATTTTTCTATGTGTATTTATTAATTTGAGCTTTTTGTGTTATTCAAGTCTTTTATATCTTTGCTTAGCTACCAGTTCCTGAAAAGGGTGTGTTATTTGTTGATTTATCTATTTCTCCCTATAGTATCACCAGTTATTACTTTTTCTGTTTTTAAGTTGTATACTCAGGAGTCTATATGTTTATGATCATTATATTTTTTGATCAATTGTTCCTTTTATCAGAATGCTTTCCTTTTTTTCCCTCTCTATCAAAACCATACTGAAATCATCCTTATGTTAGTCTTAAAAATAAATAAATAAATAAATTTTTTAGAATTACATTCAAGGCCAAGGGGCTTTTTCCTCTTTCATATATGCCTGCTATTTTTCCATCCCTTTATTTTCATTCTTTCTGTATTTTTTGGTCATGAATCCCATAGACACCATAGTAAGTGATTTTTTTCTCCCCAGTTTAGGGATTCTCTTTTGCTTGGTGAACCTATTTATGTTTCTTATAATTACTATTGTATTTTTGTCATCTTTTTTCATGTTTTTTAGTTCATTTTTCTCTCAATCCTTTCTTGCCTTTTTTTTTTAGAAGATAAATTTCCTTCTGCAAATGTGAAAGTATATATGTTATTTTTATTCTTCTGAATTGTTCCTTAGTTTATTTTTCTGTGAATATCTTATCTATATGTCTCCCCCACTCCAGAGCCACATCTTTTCCCTCTTCCTGCCCACCATAGCAATACTGTCTGCAGTTTTAGTTCTGGGTTGTTTAGAATATACATAGAGTGGTGAATATATTACTCTTTTAGACAACAGTGAACTTAATATTGTGGAGTTTTTTCAGCCTTACTTTTCCCATACAATATCTCATAACATCCTCCTAGATTAACTCTCAGAAATACTTGAGTGTTCACCAAGAGGGTCTTTAAATGGTAAACCATACAAGGCCTTAAATTATTAATACTAAGAATATCTTCCTTTTTTCTCACATTTAAATGATAGCTTGGATGAATAAAAAAAAAAATGAAAGGCAAAAACTTTGAAGCTTTAATATAAAGCTTTGAAAATACTACCTTCTGTAATTATTGTTAGCAGAATGTCATTCCCCGGCTTCAGACTGTCGAGTCCTTATTGCCTACTCTGTCAGTCTGCACGATTTTGACCTTCGGGACCCTTTACCAATTACACTTTCTGTCTTTTCACTAATCTCCATTCTCAGCCCCAAAGCAGGCTCTCCATCCCAGCCAAGTGAATTCATTTGGCATCTACACGCTGCCTTCCCCGGCCCTGTGCCCCCTGCCCCTCCTGCAGTTGAATGCTTATTCTCACCTTCCTGACTTCCTGTATACTATTTCCCAGTACAAAAATCTCACATTTTCTACCAGAGCATGTTCTTTTTATGGATTCATCTATTCAGCGACGTTTATTTAGTATTTGCTCTGTGCCAGGCATTTTGCTAGGCAATAGGGATACAGAGTTCTTGCCCCCAGGGAGCTTCACAGTCCTGTGGGAGACACAGACAAGTAAATAGGGAATTACAGTTCAGCGCGGTTAGTGCTGAGATAGAAAATATCGGATGCCCTGGGGGCTTATACAGAAGGGACATGTTGATATCGGGAGGGGAGAGGTGTCACTGAGACATTCCAAAGGCAGTGAGTGACCTGGACTGTCTGAAATTGAGCATTAAGTTCCTTAGCCAAAGAAGAAAAGAAAACTAGAACCAAAACTTCATCTGTCAGAAAGCTATGGAAGGTCATGAAAA
The DNA here is from genome assembly GCA_963575035.1 of Avahi laniger. Taxonomy (NCBI): domain Eukaryota; kingdom Metazoa; phylum Chordata; class Mammalia; order Primates; family Indriidae; genus Avahi; species Avahi laniger. The sequence goes on along the minus strand of CAUYSK010090468.1, from coordinate 51,455 downwards.
AAGGACTTAGTGTGGAGCCGCCATTTCTTCCACTTTCGATCTCTGTGCCTTTCACAGAGCTTCCAGCAGCGCCATGTTGGCACAGAGCATCTGGAGGTGTCCGTAGGAGCCGCTATGAATAGGGCCCCAGGAAAAATTTGCCATTTTTGGTGGAAAATAAGTGGTGGTCACTAATTATGATGACTTTGTACTTTGGATCTGGATTTGCTGCACGTTCCTTTACAGTAAGACACCAACTGCTCAAGAAGTAAAGATGTTTTAATTCATCCACCTAACAGATATGGAGAGCATTTTAAGAGGTGCAGTCTCTTTGAAAAATGGATCAAACTCTTGAACTCATAGCATACTAGATAGGTTTGTGAATAAACTTAAGAGATAAAAAAAAAAAAAAAGAAAGCTATGTGTTATTGACCTCACCTGACCCACGGCAGCTGGAGAGTCTGCCTTCCTCTTGGCATTGGTATACTCAGTACAAACTCATAAAATTTGCATTCTATTTTCTATGGCTTTTTGAAAAATCTTTTTTTTGTTTTTTTTTTTCATTATACACAAATGTTTTCTCTTCAACTAGATTATAAGCTTCTGGAAACTGGGTCTTCTCTTTCCCATGCCTTGTGCAAAGTATTCAATAAAAATTAAAATTAACCAGGAGAGGCCCAATGCAGTGGCCACATTCTTGGGGTTAGGGTTTTTCAAAATTTTATTCCACAAGCTTGTTTGTGACTGTCTACTTTGTAAGGTATTTTTAGTTGATATTTGGACAAGGTGGATTTTTGTTTTTGTGTGTGTGTTTGAACAAGATATTCCTATTTGAAGCACTTGCTGAGTGGCCATTGACACCAGTAATATATACATTTGCCCTTTGATGGTGAAGTGGAGATGTTTGAGGTGTCAGCTTGGTTTGGAATGTGTCACTAAAAGCCTTTTAGGCCGCCTCCTTTACAGTAGGAGTAAATGGAATCAATGAGAAATGTCTCTGAGTTATAGGGCTAAAATTACAAACATTCAGTCTGACCTGATCACGAAGTTTCTTTTTTTTTTTCTTTTTTTTTTTTTTTGAGACAGAGTCTCACTCTGTTGCCCAAGCTAGAGTGCCGTGGCATCAGCCTAGCTCACAGCAACCTCAAGCTCCTGGGGCTCAAGTAATCCTCCTGCCTCAGCCTCCCGAGTAGGTGGGACTACAGGCATGCGCCACCATGTCTGGCTAATTTTTTATATATATATTTTTAGCTGTCCAGCTAATTTCTTCTATTTTTTTAGTAGAGGCAGGGTCTTGCTCGTGCGCAAGCTGGTCTCGAACTCTTGAGCTCAAACAATCCGCCTGTCTCGGCCTCTCAGAGTGCTAGGATTATAGGCATCAGCTACCACGCCCAGCCTACAAAGTTTCTTATAACTGCTCCAACTCAGTGGTCTTCACATGTAGCGCTGCCTCTGCTTGTCTGTGGGCATTTAATTTTCAAAGGAAGAGATGCTGGTGGCCAAGGTTTAGAGATAATGTTTTCAGGGCCAGAGTTTGTTCCCCATTATATGTTTTTATCTGGATCAGTAGTTCCTAATCTTTTTGGGGTCATAGCCCTGCATGACAACCCACTGAGATCTATGGAAAAATGCACATAGGCACACACAGAATTGTATATACCATTTGAGGAGGTTCCTGGGCCCTCTGAGGTCCCCCAGTCCTCTTGTGCTCTGGGGATCATTACTGGCTTATTCTAACAGGTCCATATAAAATTGTTGCCATTTTAAGGTAAATGTGCTACCCAGGGACATTTGGTCCCTTTTGTGACCATTCTGGTTTCCTTCCAGTTGATGCACACACTCAGGAAACAATCTGAGTTCATTACTAATCTGCTGCTAAAAACCACTAGGCTTTACTTCCCTTTCTTTCTTCTTTGGAAACAATCAATGCGTAGGTATTTGTTAGAGAAATACAAATAGATAGATCAGTTCTGCTGCCCAAGCCAAGAAAAAGCCCTTAAACACATTGGTATATATCTGTGCAAATAGAAATTAGAAGATATTCACACACTGTTGTCATCTTCACCACTGGACTTTTTCGCGTCCATATTAAAGAACTGTTTTTCAGACTATACAGGTGCTTATAACATATGACTGCAGTCGTATTATTTTAAAAAATAATGAAGCCCATGTGTCCATGCTTATATAAAATACCAAAGGCCAGTATCTCGGAAGGCACATACCCTCAGAAATTACAATCCAGATGGTGGAACTTTGCTGCTCTAGTATTTGGAATTTTATTTCTTTATTGGGAAATTCACTGGGTGGAACAGAGAAAGAGGGATAAGGATTCTTAGTAAACTGTGCTGATGGCTTTTTTCTTCTAACATTCCAGTGGGTATTTTAAATGAAAGTAAGGAAAAGTGTGTTACAAGATGAGAACATTTGTGAGCTTTCCAGCATCTCAATCAATGAACCTTCATTTTTGTTTCTAATTTGAATCCTGGTTTATTTAGAAAAGGCAGTACTTTTTAAATGCTCTGAAAACAATTAAGATTAAATTCCAGTTGTGCCGAGTAAAAGTAAAAGCACATCCTAAAGACCACATACTAGTGTGCGGTAAGATTTCACAGGTCACAAAGAGATCATGTGTGTTAGTTCATGAGACATACAGAAGTCATCTAAGAAGAGTAAGAAATAGAAATAGCCCATTTCATAGGAAACCCAGCTCAGAGCCTTGTCCAAGGTCATGGGACTAGTCATGGAGTTGGGAGTAGATTCAGGTTTCCAATCCCTAATCCAGTGTTCTTGGTGGCTTCTCTACCACTTGGACTTGGGGGTAAATCACCTCACCTCTCTGAGTCCCAACTTCCATATTCCCGTAACATATACTTATTTACTGTACTTCATAGAGTTATTTTTAGAATCAAATTATACAATTTAGTGGTTCTCAAAGTGGGATCTTCAGGCCAGCAACAGCAACATTTCCTGGGGACTTGTTAAAAATGCAAATTCTCAGGCTGCACCTCAGACCTGAGTCAGAAACTCTGGGAGTGGACCAGCACTCCGTGTTTTAACACTCCCTCCAGGGAGTCTGATGCACACTGAAGTTTGAGAACTTTGGATGATATGTGTGATGTATGATTTTGAAAAAAGTAAAGCATTATAGAAATTTGAGATGCTTTGTTTTAATTAAGATAAAATTCATGTTATATAGTGAAACACAAAGATCTTAAATGTACAATACAGTTCCATGAATTTTGATACGATGTAATCACTGCTTCGGTCAAGTACAGAACCTGTTCCTCTCTCAGTAAGGTTTCCTCATGCCTCTGCCTGTCAGTCCCCACCCTGCTTAGGCAGCTGCTGGTCCGTGACAGACCTCTCATTAGAGGAGATGAGGGAGCCTGGTGATGGGTTGGACATAGAAAGAGCAGTATTATATTTTCATGTTCCTTTACTATTCATAGATAACACTCCTTTTTAAATTACTAAGCATAATTATCTGTTGTTTTTCAGCCAATGGACCAAGCTTCTCTCAAAAACAGTGATGTCCTCGTTTTGACGGGGCTTACCCAGATTCCTACTGCAAACCCAGATGGCATGGTGGGGGAGTTCTGCAGCAACCTAGGTATGTAACCACCTCAAATCTTAAGTTAGATGCTACATCTTGAATTTATTTTTTGATACTCTGTAGTATTTTCCCCTCCCTTCACATTTACACCTCTGAGTCCCCTTTTAAGGTATTTCTCCCCCTCCCCATTTACTTCCACCGTTTCTGCCCATCCTTCTGAGCCTACCGTCATCAGTAAGAGCAATTCTTAAGTAACTTAAATCTGAAAGTGCAGTAAGAAAGGTTGTAAGTAAATTAGAATCTTTAGCACTGTATACAACAAATACTCAACATATTCTCACAGACCATTTTTATCTACCCCGCTTGCCTTTTGGTGAGATTTGGTGGGGGGAGGGAGTACTTATGGGTAGCAGTTGTCAAAGAAGGCAAGAATCATATCTTTGCTTTGCCACTGTTACTAATAGCACAGAAAAGACTATTTCACTTTGAATTCACAGCACTGATACTATGAGCAGATGTATTTTTTCCCCACTAAAATTTGGTAGGTTTTATGTTTCCTTCTTTGGAGGAAGACTAAATTGAGAGATGGCATTTTTTACCTGAAAGAAATTTATTTTCCTTTGGATATAATTGTCAGCGAAATCTAGAAATCTTGCCTTTCTTTTAGAAAGATATGTTGGTTATTGTCTTGGCTTGGGCTGCTTGGGCTGCCATAACAAAATACCACAATTCTGGAGACTAAGAAGTCTGAGACCAGGGTGCCAATATGGTCATGTCATGACGAAGGCCTTCTTCCTACTTGCAAATGGCCACCTTCTTGCTGAGTCCTCACGTGAAGAAAGGAAGCTGTAATGTCTCCTCCTCCTCTTACAAGGGCACTAATCCCATCATGGTGGCTCCACTCCCATGACCTCATCTAAACCTAATTACCTCCCTAAGGTTCCTACCTCATATCATCACATTGGGGGTTAGGACTACACATAAGAATTTTGGAGAGGAACACAAACATTCAGTCCATACCAGTTACCAAAGGGGCATTAATGAGCTCAGAACTTTAAGTGATATTACCTCTGCTCTAGGAAAGAGAAATAGTCATCTTCTTGTATTTACATGGAAGGCATTGCCCTTTGAAATTTCATTTAGCCATGCTAATAATCATAGTCTATTTTTGTTCCTTGCTGATATTAAGGCAAAGGTCATTTATTCTTACCTTGGAAAAATTATTGAACTAATTTCAAGCAGAATCTATGTTTTGTATGTTTCACTGCAAACTAGAATCACAGACTCAAAGAACTTTGGGTTTGAAAGCCACTGCACATCAAATCTACTGTCTCTCAGAGTGGAGTGCACTCACCACCTGCCTCAAGATTAATGAGGCTGCTTATTAAAAATACAAATTTGGGGGGACCTACCATAGACCTAGTAAATCAGAATCTCTGAGGAGAGGAAAGACCCAGAAGAAAAGCTGCATTTTCAACATATTCTCTGGTAATTTTCATACCAAACTAAAGCTTGAAAGTCACAGATGTCATTCATTCCTTTCATATGAGGGATGAGGAAACTGAGGCCCAGCAAGGTTGTGGTGGCTTACCTGTGAATCCTATATCTTGGGACAAACGTAGGGTTTGAGTCAGGCTCTTGAGCCAAAACCAGTGATGTTGATTTTCTCTAATGTACCATACTCCAGTAATAGCAAGTCCACCATTACTCAAATTACAGCACCTAGCTGAACCTGTACGTAAGAGTTGGGAACAGAGGAGGATATGAGACATCAAAGATTCTTTGCCCAAAAGCCACTGTATCGATTTGTTTTGGAAACTAAACGAAAACAAACTTGAGTAGGCACTTTGGTTGGGTTGTTTTTTGTTTTTTTTTTTAAGCCAGGAATAACTTTTAATATGAAAACCCATAAGTTGCAACTCCTCATTTAATAACTTATTTTAAGTATTTAAAATATAGAGGATTTTCTTATGAACAAAGGTTAATGAAAGAAAAAAACACTAAAATCAATCAAGTAGAAAGACTTAGCCTGTTTCCTTGTAGGTCATGTAGCCATGGTCAGAGACTGAACAGAGACAAGTCCAGCCAATTGTTGAGCAGGGTCTAGGAAGAGAAGGAGCTTGGAGGTTCTGTCCTGAAGCTCAGCTGCCCTTGGTAACCTTCACCCAAACCCTTAATTACACACTCTATTCCTAGGGACGTAGACTAGACAATGATGAAAAAATCAGCTGTCGCCCTCTAGAGTCCCCTTGGTGTGTTCTTCAAAAGAAGCAGATTATTTTACATGTGAGTGAATTATAAAAACAGAAATAAGAAAACAAAAGAAATGCAAATATTATTTTAAAAGTTATATTCTACCTTTATAACACCGTTCTTCTGATACTATTTTTCCCCTCCTCTGGCTTCGACTTTTCTAGCCCTGACAGTCCGGAATGGAGGAAACGTGTTGGTTCCCTGCTACCCTTCTGGAGTGATCTATGACCTGCTGGAATGCCTGTATCAGTACATCGACTCAGCCGGGCTCTCCAGCGTCCCCCTGTACTTCATCTCTCCCGTGGCTAACAGCTCACTTGAGTTTTCCCAGATTTTTGCTGAGTGGTATGTCAGTGTGTTTCTCTACGATTTCTGTTTGATTCAGGATGTTCAAGCAGTAAGAACAAAAATAATCTGTTTTTTTCTCACATTACTGTTAAACTTACTACTTTGGAATGATTTTAGAGTCACATAGATGTACAAAGATAGTACAGAGAGTTCCCGTACACCTTTTCCTCGGTTTCTCCTAATGTTAGTGTTTCACATGGCCATATACATTTGTCAGAAAGAGAAATTAACATTAGCACACTAGTAACTAAACTCCAATCTTTATGCTCATTGTACCAGTTTTTCTTCTAATGTCCTTTTTCTGTCCCAGGACCCAATCCAGGCTACCACATTGCATTTATGCCTTTGATTTTTTTTTTTGACAAGAGTTTTTTCAGTTTTACATATTGATAATTTTAGTATCTTTTGTGATTTCTTCTATTGATATAACATTTAGAAAATTCTTTCCCCTGTAGAGATCACATGATTAAACATATTTTCTTTAATTTTTATTATGGTTTCTTATTTTCTTTTTTGACCCCCCCAACTATTTTATCTGAAATTTGTTTTAATGTATCATATGAAGAGAAGTGTTAACTTTACTTTTTTCCCAAATAGTCAAGTAATTACATGTCCAGATACTATTTATTGAATAATGTTCACTTTTTCAACTGATTTGTATTAATATCCAATGCTAAACTTTTATATGTACTAGGTTTTGTTTCTAGACTATCCTGATTGCTTTGTCTATCCATGCTTTGGCCAATGTGGCGCTAATATCTTTTAATAACTATGGCCTCACTTATAATTGAGATATTCTTATTTATTTTTGTGTGAGAACTACAGAATTACTTTTATCAATTTTCAGAGTGCATAAAACCTATACATTACAAACTGACATCTTTTTGGTAATATTCCCATCCTGAGACATGAGATATGTCTGTCTTTTAAGCTTATTTTAATATCCCTCCCTTAGAATCTTAAACTCAGAGATCACATAATTACTTCATCTTGTTTCCAGCTATAGTTTTATTTAGTTCAATCCATAAACCTTCGTTAAGTGCCACCATGTCTTAAGCACTGGGCATACGAAGGGTTCTCTGACCTCAGGGAATCTGTACCTTGAAGGAAGAGGCAGTTGTGTAAATCTCCTACCACTTGGAAATAATCTCAGGGAGGTACAGGAACATGTACATACGCACACACCTGCACGCGTGTATCTGTATGGTGAAGGCCTCCTGGAAGAGGACGCTCCTGAAGGGAGAGTGGGCTCAGCACGGCAGAGCGCTGTTCGAGGGCCAGGTGGGTGGGCCGCTCAGGGCTGGATGGTCGCGAGCAGAGGGGATGACATAGGCCAAGATATAGCAGGGAGGTTTGAATGGTTTGTTTTGTTCAGAGAACCGTCCGTAGTTCTTCATTGTTAGAATATAAAGTTCAAGGTGGGGCATGGTAGGATGTGAGGCTAGAGGCATCCTGTCAACAGTGGGACTCATTAGAAGATTTCAAGCAGCAAATTGACACGATTATATTTGCATTTTATATAGTTCTCTTGCAATTACCTGAAGTTGGGGTTAGGAGTAGGAGGGAAGTGAGACTGAGATACAAGTAGAGTCTTTTCAGAGGCCAAGAGAAGTAAGACTCCAGTCTATTAATATACTATCCTATAGAAACCTAAGGGAGGAACGAATCTGAGAGGTGATTGGAAAAGAACTGACAGAACTTGTCGGTTATTTGACACAGAAAACGTAGCAGTCAAGCTTGATACCTCAATTTCTAGTGTGGTGGGTGGTGGCCCCAAACAAAATAGGCTCTACAAGGAAGAGCAGGTTCATGCAGCAAGGTAGTTAGCTTGGTTGGGTTTGGTCCTTGAGGCATTTGTGGTGCCCGAGTGTGTGTGCAAGTGACGCGTTTCCAATCCAGAGATGTGAGAAGCCTGGGCCAAGTTAAGGTTGGGGTGTCCTCAGCATTGAGGTGGTTGAAGCTACAGGAATGCATGGGGTTGCCCAGGGAGAGGATTTAGGGTTAGGAGAGCAGTGGGTAAAGGATGGAACTCCATCTAAGTAGTGTCCACACTCAGGGGTGGGTAGAGAAAGAGCATTAAGGAAAAGAGAGGAGGAACAGTTAAAGCAGAAAGAATAAGAGAAAGGTGGCACACATATTCTTCCCTCAGTGTAACTTACACAGACGTGCTTTATTTTTTTAAATTTAAGAAAAATATTTTCCTTGTATAACCTCTACCCGGAGTGACCCACTGTCCCAGCTTTAGCAGTGAAAGTTCCACCTCCCGGTCACCAGCCAACCAGGGTGGTTGGTCCCCCTCCCTCCACCTCTGAGAGCTGGCAGTTCTCATCTTGGGCCCATGCTGGAATTGCCTGAGAAGCGTAGATTTGGATTTAATCAGCCCGAGGACAGGAAGTCATGGGGGTTTGCAAAGCTCAGCAAGGCCATTCCGGTGTGTCCTGGAGGTTGAGAACCACTGTCTTAAGAATTTTTCCTATTTTCAAACAGAGTTTTTACCACTCCCTGGGGAAGCACTCATCCCTATTTGACATTGCTGTTATCTTTTATACAGCCTTGCTGTAAAGCAGTTTTTCCCTAAAGAACTCAATTAGTTACTAACGTTGATGGATCCTAGCTCCAGACTTGTATTAATTGAGCAACTGATTTCTATGGACCTAGAGAAGTCCTGGCCCCCCCAAGATGGGACCACCACAGCCCATCCTGAGGGTTTTGTTTCTTCTCTTCATTGCTCTGAGAGTCAGTATCCCCATAGCAGGCTGCTCTGGGTGTTCAGCCTGAGCCCAGCCTGTCCTCCTGGGCTCTGGGCTTCCCGTTCGCAGAGGTTCTGCTCTGGCCTCCACGTGGTCCTGCTTTGGGACCTACAGAAGCTCAGCTCTTTGTCATTCTAGCGCCTCCCCTAGCTCCAGGCTAAGGGCTTGCTTGGTTGTTTGGGTTTGTTTTTGCAGGAGGTGGAGATGGAAGGGACTGGCTCCTAAAGACCTGTGTGATCTTTTGTTGGACAAGCAATGCCCTGCAGAGTGTGTATACCTGAGGTCTGGCTGTCAGGGAGCAGGAAGGTCTCTTAGACTCCCAATTAGAGATGATTCTGGAAGTACCATTTATTCCTCATTCTTCCTGAGAACCCAGTAAGTGTAGATCCCCTGTTAAACTCCAGCTCCAGAAAAAGCAAACTGTAATCGGCTCCTTCAGCCCCTCTGGGAGAGGGTGTGGGTCCGTGTCCTGTTGTGCCTGTGAGGGTTCTAGAACAGAGCATGAAGGAGCTGTTGCTCTGAACTGGCCAAAGACACCTTACGTAAGTGGACTTCACTATCTCTAATCATGTTGCAGTCTGCTCTGTCTCCCTAATCTCTCCCTTCTAATGGAGGTAGCATAATGTCCTTGGAACAATCTAAATAACTTTGGAACTTTTGAACTATAATGTCTATTTTAGAGATTATAAAGTAACCCTGCAAAAGCATCTTACTTCCATATTTATATCTTCTTCCAAAAAGGATATAAAACAATGTTTTTGAAATCAAGATTAAAGGAAAGTAAGGGTAGGAAAAATTAGATGTATTGTTAATAAAAATCTAAGCCCTAAAGTCCTGAACTCCTCCCCCAAAAGTAGTGCCCATTGGAATTGTTTAAATGCTTTCATATCGTTTGGATAGACTTCTTAGAAGTAGATTCTAACAAACGTACATTACCATACATATTTTTTTCCAACTTTTAAAAAATGTGAAACCTACACAGTACCCACGTACATTGATTTATCAATTGTAAACTTTTTGCTGCATTTGTTTTACCCAGACCTCTCTGTATTTTAAAGTCATAGATTAGGAAAAAACATAGATTACCTAAAACATTCACAGTGTCTCCAGCCTGAGACCCTCAGTTAGTCTCTAGCTGGAGGTAGCAGTGCTGCTATTAACGAAATAGTGCGTGCACAAAGAAAGTCATGGCTCTGAAAACGGTAGATCACTTTCTCCTCAAAATTGACCGTAACTAGATGCCATATGCTGTCTTGGATTGGATCCTGGAACATAAAAAGGACATGAGTGGAAAAACTGGTGAAATCCTAATGAAGCCTAGAGTTTCGTTAATTGTAATGTACTGATACTAATTTCCTAGTTTGACAGATGTACCACAGTTATGTAATATGTTAACATTGGGGACACAGGGTGAGCATCTGTGGGAATGCTGCACTGCATTTGCAACTTTGCTTTAAAATTATTCCAAAATAATAAATTTTTTTAATAAAAAGTGTATTGAGAAATTCTAAAAGTTAAAAGAAAAATTGCCCACAGGATACCTATGTCCTGAATGCTCTGTAGACACTGGCTTTTATTCACAGTGATACTCACTGGCAGGAAAATTTTAAATAAACCTCAGTATTTAGTATTTGCACTGCTGCCAGTAGGTGGCAGCAAATGCCACAGTGTGCCCTTCCTAACTGCTGGTCTGTGTTTCCTCCTTACAAGGCTTTGTCACAACAAACAGAGCAAGGTGTATCTCCCAGAACCACCTTTTCCTCATGCAGAGGTAAGAAAACAGAGAATTATTGGGGCGTGGAAGGAAAGAAATACAGATAACTTGACATGGATGAGGATAGCAGGTCATTAGATAAAAGTGCCCCTAGGTAGACCTGTGTGTCCCTTTGCTTCAGTCAGGTGGCGTGACATACTCTAAATCAAGATTCATTTTTTTTTCCTCTTATTAACATTATATCACCACAGGTGGAGCATCCCTTATCTGAAATACTTGTGACCAGAGGGTTTCAGACTTCAGATTTTTTCAAATTTGGGGATATTTGTATTATACTCACCAGTTGAACATCCCAAATTCGAAAATCTGAAATTCAGAATGCTCCAATGAGCATTTCCTTTAAGCATCATGTCAGTGCTCAAAAAGTTTCAGATTCTGGAACATTTCAGATTTTGGATTTTTAGATCAGGTATGCTCAGCCTGTACTGTGTATATACAGTTCATAGCCTACATCTGTTCTGTTGACCAGATGAGGAGTTTTATTCTAATATATACTACTACCTTTTTTGGGTAATGGATTTATTTATTGTTAAAAGGGTTCTTTCCAGTAAATTATGTCAATCATATAAGTAAATTTTTAATGTTGAAAATAACATGTTAGCTTAAAAAATAGAAAAATTTCTCCTCCTTCACAGAAATGATGAGTGTTTTTATATAGCCAAGTACACAGTTTTGTTTTCATTGTTTTTTTCGCTAAACGATGTATTGTGGACATTTTTCTGTACACCTCATTCTGATTATTGCTGCTCGATATTCCATACAAGTCATGAACATACTGTAATGAACTAAATGATTCTCCTGCTATTGAATAATAGAGTTACTCCTTACTTTTTGTTATATTTTTATTAAAAGGATATCTAAATTGGTACAACCACTTTAGAAAACTATCTGGCAGTATCTGCTAAACAAAATATGCCTTGGCAATTTTGTTCCTGAAGTATATACAGAATGCAAAGGTATATTACCAAAAGATACATACAAAAATCTAGAATCTTGGTAGCAGTGTTGAAATATACTGCCTATGCATTCAGTAGAATGAATTTTGTGGTATATTTGTCTTTTCCAGAATGTCAAATAGCTGGAATCATACACTATGAGCCTTTTCAGAGTGGCATCTGTCACTTAGTAACAGATTCTTCCATGTCTTTCCATGGCTTGATAGCTCATTTCTTTTTTAGCACTGAATAATATTCCACTATCTTGATGTACCACAGTTTATTCACCTACTGAAGCCCATCTTGGTTGTTTCCAACTTTTAGCAATTATGAATCAAGCTGCTGTAAATATCTGTGGGCAGGTTTTTTGCGAACATAAGTTTTCAAGTCCTTTGCGTAAATACCAAGGAGCACAGTTGCTGGATTATATGGTAAGCGTGTATTTGGCTTTGTAAGAAACTGCCAGACTTTCAAAGTGGCTATACCATTTTGCATTCCTACTAGCAACAAATGAGAGTTCCTGTTGTTCCATATCCTTGTTGCATTTGATGGTGTCAGTGTTCTGGATTTTGGCCATTCTATCATAATAGGCATGTAGTGGTATAATAGTATCTCATTGTTTTAATTTGCAATTTCCTGATGAAATATGGTGTGGAACGGTTATTTGCCATCTGTATGTCTTCTTTAATGAGGTGTCCGTTCAAATCTTCGCCCACTTTTTAATAGGGTTGTTCATTTTCTTTTTGCTGAGGTTTAAGGGTTTGTGTATTTTGGGCAACAGTCCTCTGTCAAATTGTCTTTTGCAAATACTTTCTCCCAGTCTATGGTTTGCCGTCTTTTTATTTTTAATTCAGTTTTGCCCACCCACCCCCCGCCCCATGCTTTGGTTCTTCCTTCAGCCTAAGCGAGCTAACATCTCTTCATATTTTTTTCATGTCTGTTCTAGCTCATTCAGACCAATAAGCTGAAACACTACCCCAGCATCCATGGAGACTTCAGCAATGATTTCCGACAGCCGTGTGTGGTGTTCACTGGGCACCCTTCCCTGCGGTTTGGGGATGTGGTCCACTTCATGGAGCTCTGGGGAAAATCTAGTCTCAACACTGTCATATTCACAGGTAAATTAAAAAATAAGCAAATCTCTGCCCTTTCCACTGGGGCCACTAGCCCAGGGATGGATTTTATAGTAAATATGGTCGTTGTTTTATTATAAGTACCAAAGAATAAAGACACCCCAAGGCAAAGCGTAAGAGTGAAACAACATACTGTTACATAACTGAGTATTAAGGCTTTCATATCTGTTTTCTAAGCTTTTTCCCCGAGACAGAATTCACCTGAACTGCCTTTTGATAGGGATTTTGTAAGCCGTTTCAAGAACTGCAGTAATTCCAGTAACCAGTCTTGTTTTACCCTTTAGGAATTATTTACTAAGATGTGTCTTTCTGCTTTGATTATAGTTTACTGTGGCTACAGTTTTTCTTCTGGAGACAAATCTCTCAGGGGGGAAAAAAAAAACTCTTTAATAAGCCCAAGTAGGGGGTTTACTTACATAATCACTACATTATTTTATTGATTTAAGGTCAGCCTCAGTCAGCCTTAAGTTTTAGAAACTTTATGGGCTATGAAGTCAAAAAAAACCTTGATCCGAAATGTGGCCCAACTTGCTGTAACCTCAGCCACGTCACTCCCCGAGCCTAAAATGAGATTGTTGGTGAGCACCTCCACGGGTAGCTCTGGACATGTGATGAAACCCCGTGTGTGAGCACTTAGTACAGCGCCTGGCACATAACGGCTGTGGAGAAAGTATCGGCCACATTCTCCCATCTTAGCATTTTCTAAATACTTGTAAGACTTGGATTTTGGAATAGAGAGTATAGTTATACCAAAAGCATCGAGGTCAAAGACGCTTTGGCCCTTCCCCGTTCTCAGCCTCAGTCTGTGAGGATTGTCGGTGCCTCTGTACACAGGCCACCAGGAACACGCCTGTAATTGAACAACGTTGGGTTTTTTGCCTCGTTGCAGTGAGGGGAACACACACTGCATAAAGGATGGTAAAAAGACCTCCTCGTAGGATTGAGGTGGTTTGAGGACATGAGCCATCGCTCTGCACTGGGTGCTGCCAGGGTGCAGGAGTAACTCCACGGCTGGATGTCTTACTGATTCTTACCTCAAACACAAGAAGAAGGGAGCCAGGATAGGGTAATGTTTGCTTGTTTGTGGTTAGGACAGTTTTGTGTTTTGTCTTCAGGCGTGATTACAAGAGGGTCTTATTTTTGGCTGGATTTGTCATGGTTACCAAATGGCCTTGTCTGATGTTGGTGTCCTGTGCAGTTGTGTTTGCACACAAGGAGAACACCGTGGCCTGGTGTGGGTGCCAGGCCAGCTCCTGCTAACACCACGGCCAAGCAGGAAGGGCCAGGAGTGCTGCCAGTCACCAGGGGCTGCTTTTCTCTTCCTGGGCCTCCTTTTTGGGCCACAAGCAGAGGAAGTTGGGCCAAGACATTGATTGATTCACAATACTTGGAACCTCACACTTGCCACAAATGTTCTGATCAGGAGGTTGTCCGGAGATCACTGTACATAGAAGGACTAAGGTTGGTCTCTCCTTTTGATGAGCTGTGACTCTCTGACATGACAGTAGGTACAGCATTTACGGGCAGTCAGTGTTGGCTCTAGTTTTCCTTTAGCTGAGAAGAAATCAGGGCTGTGTGATTGCCCATGACAACTCTGGGAAATGAGATTACATTTAAACTGGTTTTTTGGGCTTCCAGAGCAGAAGTTGTGTCGTTTCTGATATCTGCTAGTGTCGGGGTGAAGTTTCAGGCCACCTTTTTTATTATAGTGTGACTGCTGTTCACAGGGAAAGCCAGTCAGTATTTCCTCCTGGGTGGCCTGTGCTTGTCTCATCTTGGGTGTTCTGGGTTTTTGTAGTGAAACACAATCTGGGGGCGGGGTGGCAGTTTACATGTCTGGAAGTTGTACCAGTTGTCCTGAAGACACTGGAGAAGTCTGTGTGCCAGGTGAGCTTAAGCCCGGGGTCCATCCTCCCTGCGCAGACTGCTGGGAATCGAGTGTCCTTCACCACATCAGGACTGAGCCAGTGTTTCGGGCTCCCGGTGGGCCTGCTTCCTTGAGTGGACGGAACGATCCCTGCCGAGCAGGCCATAGTAGCCCTCAAGAGAAACTGAGCATATAGCAAGGATGGTTCCCAGCTGGGCTTGCTGGGGGAATGAATGTCATGGTCTCAGCAGAAACATTTGTCAGTACGGGATCAAGGCTATGCTTTTGTCTCCTGGGTGCCTCCTGTCAGGTGGACATTCTGACGTCTGTCTGTCTCGCACCTGGGTGTTAACTCTGAGCGTGTCGATTCCTGGCTTCCTTGGTCTGTGCCAGGCCTTTCCACTGTGAAGTCACTGTTTTTATATTTAATCAGTATCTTGTGGGGGCGGGGGACACTTTGAAACTGTGTATATTTCCTGTTCTTCCTCAAATTTTCTTAGCAGTAATGATTCTGGTCTGAATAAATCATTACCAGATGGTGATTTTTTAAAATTTCATCTTTTTACATTTATCAATCGGTATTTTGTTGGGAAGAAGAGCTTTCTCTTCTCCCCCATTTACTTATTTACCCCTCATGTCTCTCATCTGCCTCTTTGTGCTGGAAACTCTGGGCCCACACTGTTCCTCCCTTTCCAAGTCCACCGCAGAGCATTCGCGTCGGCTCCTCCTGTGCCGTATTTGGGACTCCGCTGGCTCCGTCGCCCATGCGCGCCGTCCTTCCTGCCTCACTCTCCTAACCGCGCTGACCGTCTGCTGGGCCCTCGCCACACCAGCCGCCACCTTGCTTGGCAGCTTCTCTGTTCCCTACGTTTTATTAAATAAAATGTCGTTTTTGTTACCTCCCTTAGAACCGGACTTCTCCTACCTGGAAGCACTGGCTCCCTACCAGCCGTTGGCCATGAAGTGCATATACTGCCCCATCGACACGCGGCTGAACTTCATCCAGGTGTCCAAGCTGCTTAAGGAAGTGCAGGTAACCCAGGAAGTCACGTCAGTGTCGTCGCATGGTTTCGTTACCCCTGTGTACATCTGTGGGTGGGGGGAGGGCCGTCTAGCTGTGTGTGACCTCTTCCACACTTCTCAAACGTCTGCAGATTGCCGGGACATGTGCTGGTTACTCTCCACACTTAAAAGGAATGGTCTTCACACCCTGAAAGAAGTTTCCATTCTAAAGAAATCAAAAGTGGAAGGGAGAAAAAACAGTCTGGTACTTTTTAATGAGGACTGTCTGTGTCCACTTAAATCCCACCAACTCTCCCTCACCACACCCCCAAAAACAGTGTTTCTAAAAACATGCACGCTAAGCTGAAAGGCAGTTTAATGAGAACCTGTGTTGGACCTTGCTGCACACGCGGGCTAGAGCCACAGCAAGTGTTGTGTCATTCTTTTAGAGATTTGGTTTGGTTGCAGTTTTGGTTCATGTGTTTCATTTTGCACTTTCTGCCCTAGAGAAGGGGAAGGAGCAGTTGGGGTAAAGTGGTAGATTAAGGGCAGAATCTGTGCGCGGAAGCGGGAGAGGGAGAGGCGGGATACAGAAGCACTGCGCCAGGTCAGTCACCACATGCCTGGAGTGTTTTCAGGCAGCTGGGAACAGGGAGACTAATTGGAATTGGCGAGAAAGGAGGCTAAGAACAGGTGAGAGGAAAGTTTCTGCGTTCTCATTCCCTCGATGTTTTCAGAAGCGTCAAGGAGTGCCAGGTGCCCTGGCACTACCTCCCGCCTCGTCACTCAGCAGGTAGGATTGGCGCTCTTCATCTCTTGGCCCAGGTCAGAAGTTCTCTTTCCTCCTCTGCAGAAAATCTTCGACCTCAGGATGAGAGGCCCTTACACAAAGCTCTAAGGCAGGGTAGCAAGAAATAGGAAAGCTGGAGACCTCAGGAATGCAGGGAGAACGGATTCTGGTGATCACTGCCTCGCTCACGCTGCAGAGAAAGAACATGGGCTTTCTCTAGGTGCGAGCGGAGCAGGTAGCCAGTTTTTAGCCCATGTGGAGCCATGTGATGCCCCATGTGTGTTCATCACCGTGCTGGGAAAAATGGTTAAGAGCCTGTTGTTTCTCATTACTCAGAAACTTCAATTCCCAGTCCCCACACCAGCTGTGTGCTCCTTACACCCCTCTGTAGTGTGCTGATCTTGTAAACTGGAGGCCACCTCATCTCCACTTGAGGAGAGGTAAACCTGGGAGAAGTCCTGGCTGTGATCGTGCAGTCAGATGGCTTTGAGCTAAAGATACTAACCAGGTCAGGAAGAAGAACAAAGGCAGTTTGAGGAAGAAAAATGTCAGCCCTGAGAAACAAGTGCTGTTTTAAATCCAACTAGTTCAGTTTGTTGGAAGGCTTTTTTTTTTCTTTTTGAGACAGGGTCTCACTCTGGCTAGAGTACAAATGGCATCATCGTAGCTCACTTTAACCTCAAACTCCTGGGCTCAAGTGATCCTCCTGCCTCAGCCTCCTGAGTAGCTGGGACTACAGGCATGTACCAACACGCCTGGCTAATTTTTCTATTTTTAGTGGGGGGGGGGGTCTCGCTCTTGCTCAGGCTGGTCTCAAACTCCTGGCTTCAAGCAATCCTCCCACATTGGCAGGAAAACCTTGTTCTTCAAGGAATTTGTGGCATAGCCCAAACTCTTAAAAGCAGAGGTATGATACAATGACACTGTGGGCTGCCAACACTACTTTCCAATTGAGTGATATTTATCCAAAGTAAACATTGGTTTACTAAATTTTTTTCCTCTCAAGATAACCAAAAGAAAGACATTTTGTTTAAAAAAAAAAGTTCTATCTCTGATTCACTGTCGTGCACAGTTGAGCATGTGACCTGACCGGTGCTCACTGGCTAACGCCACTTGACCTGCAGTTAGCAGAAGAAACTCCACACCTAGAACACCAGCCTGGCACGAAAGCCATGGTTCTTGCTGATCGGCCAAGAGCGTGTGACAGTTGTGTGCGCTAAATGTTACAAGGCGACTGTGCCCTCCAAGAGCTTAGAGACCACTTGGGAGTAAGATGTGGAAGTCACCGTGAAAGTTACGTAAACAGAGTGAAAAAATAAAAACAAATGCAGACTGAGGCAGTAAATCCCTCACTCATTCACGCAGCTGGCAGTCAAGGGGTTTCCCTGAGATGTTTGTTCTACCCCCACCCTGCTCACCTCTCTGACCACTTAGCCGGGTTTAGGAGAGCTGTGCTCACAGTGGCCTGAAAGTGGTCAGCCTGCGCATGGGGGCAGAGGCGGGGTAGGGAGCAGCTGCTCTGCTTTTCTTGCCGTCTCCCTTGACCCTGTCTTGTTGGCTCCTCAGCCCCTGCACGTAGTGTGTCCTGAGCAGTACACCCAGCCACCTCCAGCCCAGTCCCACAGGACAGACCTTGTGATCGACTGCCAGCCCCCAGCCACGTCCTATCGGCGGGCCGAGGTCCTCACCCTGCCCTTCAAACGCCGGTACGAGAAGATCGAGATCATGCCAGAGGTGAGCTGTGAGTATTCTTAAAAGTGGGGGACATCAGTGGGGATAATGCTCTGTCTGTGGCCTCTCCTCACTCCGAGAATACACTGCATGGCACACAGGGACAGCAGGGAGGGCCCCGCCCAGAACAGGGACCACAGGGCCAGGACTGCAGCCACACCTGGCTGCCCTGCACTCGGGTTGGGGGCTGCTGTCTGGGGGCCTTGAGCGGCCAGGGCCTTTCTGCCCTGAAGGCTTTTCTAGGCCTGCTTCTCAAATACATTTGGATATTTTTCTGGATTTGAATAGATGGCTTTCCCTCAGGGAAAATAATCCGTTCCAGGAAATAGCATATGGTAGAGGAGCGAAGAAAGTTGCTGTCCTGATATTTATCTATGAATATCATCTTCTGCCTGCCTCACCACCTTCCCCGCAGCCTCCCACCGCTGCCGGGCCAGCAGACTGAGCCGAGCTCCGCAGCCGTCCCTCAGATCTCCAGACTGTTCTCTCTGCTTATTTCTACTGATGTCACTTCACGCAAAGATAGAGGTTTTCATCACTCTTACAATACAATGCCAAGTAGAAGCAAGAGTATCATCTAACCACATGCCTGGAAAATGCACGTGTGAGGTGAAAGGGTTAAACTCCGTTCCTGCTCTTTCTGGTTTGCTGCTGTGAAAGGAAGTGTGTCTTTCCCCCAAATGAAGGTGTGCCCTCTGCAGCTGCTTTATAAATCCCTTTTGGTCCTTACAAGTTCAGAGCAGGAGATCGGAGCTGTCAGGCCTCATGGACCTGTTCTGGCAGGAAGGTCTGCTGTGGCGAGGGGACGCCCCTCCCTCCCAGAGGTGCCTGAGCTGTGGTGTGGGCGACTTCCATTCTGGCAGAGCTGCCACGCGACATCTTGTCCCCCGTGAACAGTCCACCTTCAGAGTCTTCTTGGAAATGGAGCTAGTTCACAGCCGCCCTGGGAGTCTCCACCTACTCGGTTCCCAGGATGCCATCCCAGGACCTCCCCCCGACCAGCCTCACCTGTGACGGGGGTGACCGTAGTGTAGGGAGGAAAAGCCTATTTGTGGGTGGGACAGAGGGGAGAGCAGGGCCTGGCGCACGTCTGTCCCCTCTGTCAGGAGCATGTCACACTTTCCCATACACGTTTTCTCTGATGAAATAGTCCTCACATACTGTTTGCCAAGCCGTCTTACATTTTAATATCCTAAGCTGCTGCTTCTGCCTGTTTGATAATCATTTTCCTGTTCATGTAATGATGTCTTGCATTTTTTTTTTTTTTTTAAGACAGGGTCCCCCTCTGTCAACCAGGGTAGAATGCAGTGGCATCACCATTGCTTACAGCAACCTCAAACTCCTGGCCTCAAGTGATCCTCCAGCCTCAGCCTCCGTGGTAGCTAGGCCTATAGGCATGCACCACTGTGCTCGGCTAATTTTTTTGTAGAGATGGGGTCTCGCTCTTGCTCAGGCTGGTCTCGAACTCCTGACCTGAAGTGATCCTCCTGCCTCGGCCTCCCAGAGTGCTAGGATTACAGGTGTGAGCCACTGAGCCCAGCCTGTTTTTGTTTTTAAAATAAAGGCGGCTTGGCTGGGTGGAGGTCTGCACGTCTGTAAGAACATGCTCCCAGTAAGGCCGTGCTGCGCTACAGCTGCGTAGAGGAGAGGGCACGCGGTACGTGCAGGTGGCAGGGGGAGAACGACCCCACAGGGAAGCTGTGGCTTCCACCGTTGGGAGAAGTCAGACAGTGCTGCTGTCTCTGTCCTTCCTGCCTGACACTAGTCACCTGGGGAGGGGATGGGGATGAACCAGAGGCCAGACTGAGTGGGAAGTCTGCACTGGGTATGCATTTTGAGTAAGGGGGAACCCTGATAGGTTTTTGGGAGACACTGTGAGAGGGGTTTGGAAGCCACCAGAAGGATCAGTGTGAGGCTGTGGCATTCAGATGCTGGGTGCTTTGGCAGGTGTTGCCACCTCATTATTTGTGGGTGACAAGCAAAAGGGAGATGCAGAAAAGTCAGCACACTGGGGTCTGGCACACAGTGACAGGTGGCTGTCCTGGGTGACCTCACTGCCGGGCTCACTCTGAGAAGCTCCCGGGAGGCACCGCGTCACCGGAAAGCCAGGAAAGCCAGGCTCAGTCGGGTCAGTTCTCCTGCCCCATTTGCCCACTGCGACCATCGCTTTTTCCTTGTATTCTCTTCCCTCCTGTCTTTATTGGGACTGATAGAGAGTTGTCTGTGTGTATATCATGGATGTATGTATTTGAAAAAGTTACCTTTTTTCTTAAAGTTATTTGGTCATTTTAGACTGCAGTGATGTAAATAATGATCATTAAAGGCTCAGCTTTGACACTTCGCTAGATAATTGGTGCCTTTGCCAGCAAGCTAGGCAGGGGCACATGGCTGTAAGCCTGGCGGACACAGTAGCCCAGCCTCTGGGACATCATCCACCCTTGAGCTTGACCTGGGAGGGCGGGCTGCAGCCCCTCTTCCCTCAGCCTGAGAGGGAGCCTGTCTGAACCTGCCATTTCCTTCCAGCTCGCAGATTCGCTGGTGCCCATGGAGATCAAGCCTGGCATCTCCTTGGCAACCGTCTCGGCCGTGCTGCACACTAAAGACAACAAGCACGTTCTTCAGGTATCGTGAGAGGCGGTGGGCTGGACGTGAACGCAGGGGAGCTCGGGGCCTATGAGGACTAGAGTCCTCTCCCCTCAGAGCCGCGGGACGTTGCTTTGCAAGCCATCAGAGAGCAGTCCACTTACTGGACTATGTGAAACAAGGAGGGCGCTTCATGTAAATTCTTGACTACTTTTTTATCTGGCCACGTGCCTCAGGGAGAGGGGAGGAAAGACAAGGCCGTGCATCATCCTGAGTGCCACGCAGCTCTGAAAATAGCATCACTGGAAGCTTCTGCAGGTGCATGGCTCAGACGAGCGTCTGTAGAGCGCCCAGCCTGAGTGCTGCAGTGCGAGCTGGGTGCTCTGGGCAGACGTGGAAGCACAGAGCACGTCCACGTGCAGCCGTGAAGGCCGAGAGCCTGGCACACACTGAACCGCACGTGCTGGCTGGCACGTGGCCTCCAGGGCGCTGCACACCTCACTCCCAGGGTGCTCCGCTGCCACGCAGTGTTGCTGTTAAAAGAATCCCAATTTCAGATTTGGACCATGTCACCTTCCTGCCTGTGTATGAAGTGGCTAGCTGCTACTTTCAAGTACGTGAGACACTGCTGAGTCCTTGATGTGCATTGTCTTGTTTAATCCTCCAGGGTTCTCCTATCACCATTTCATAGACAGTTTCTCGACAAAGGTGCTGCAGCCAGGAGGTGGCAGATGTTAGGATTCTGCCCACGTTAGTCTGACCCTGCGGTGCCCGCACAGTTTACTGTGGAGAATTTCCCCAGCAAATACTGAACTGAATCAGCTGAAAATCTGAAAGTGGATCTTGATAAAAGGCAGAGATCTTAGCCAAATAAGATGCTCAGCGTTTGTGGGAGTCATGAACTGCGTAGGGAGCCCCCAGCTAATTTTTCCTCCATGGGTGACTCCAGACTGGGCTGGGGCCTGCAGTCCGAGTGCCAGAGGAGAGCTTCCCATGGGACAGGGTGGGCTCGGGTTCTCGGAGCAAGCTCACTCAGGGCCATGCTTCCTTCTGCTCCAGCCCCCTCCCAGGCCCACCCAGCCCACGAGTGGTAAGAAGAGAAAGCGGGTGAGCGATGACGTTCCGGACTGCAAAGCTGTGAAGCCTTTGCTGAGCGGCTCCATCCCCGTGGAGCAGTTTGTGCAGACCTTGGAAAAGGTGAGCCAGTTACGCATGCGCCGTCCACACTGCATGGAAGCCCTGCTTCCTGCGGCTCCTTGTAGTCCTGACTACCAGGAATGTATGTTGCTGCTTGTCACTTAGTCCCACTGTCCATGCTATTGTCATGCTTGTCTGGGGTCACAGAGTGCTGAGTGAGGAGCCTGCCCAGCACTGGGGCGCTAGATGGATGCCTCTGAAAACCCCGTTTCTAGCCTTTTCTCAAACACACAGCTGACGTGAGAGTGGCAGAGGAGCAAAGGCCAGGACAAAGAATGGTTCATCCCCCCAGAGCCTCACTTTTCCACACAAGGACCCCTTGTTGTCAAAGCAGATCCAAGTCTGGGGCTGAGTGTCAGGATTCGTGGGCAGGGAGCATCCGTGTTGCTAGACGGGAATTGGGAAATGTGCCCAGCAGTTCGCACACAGGGTAGAAAGACACCAGTCCTTCCCTCTGTCTCAGCCACCCCGCCCCCCTGAAAAACCAAGAGGTTTCTCAACTATGATAGAAAAAAGCTAACCTTAAAGGTGGTTGTAATTTTGTCTTCAGAGATCAGCATTACAGAATCCTTGCTGGAGAGAAGGAAGGGGCTAAAGATAATGCTGCTTCTTGCAAGAAGAGTTGCAACTAACTCTAATAAGTGATTATAAAATAGATTTTCTTCTGCTAAACTAATAATAACCACCTTTTGTCCAGACTAAATCCCTCAGTCGCTGACTCCTTTCAGATCTGAAAGGCTTCCTCTTTATTAGCATTGGTTTTTCTCCCTTCCGTGTTCCGGGAGCAAGGGCTTCGGCCAAGTCCTACAGCTCTCCTCGGCCCTCCCACCTGTGCTGTCGGCGACCACGTTGGCCCCACCTTCCTCGTGACCTTGCAGGGCTCCTGGTCCCTCAAGCTTTGATGTTTTAGAAAGACCTGTGCCTGGCTCACCCTGGGTCTTGACTGAATGTTCCACTCTGCCATGGCCGCCGCCTCCCTGCTCCAATGCCCTTACCTATTGTGTCCCTTGCAGGCAGATGACTTCTGCTTTTTCTTTTTTGACTTTGACTCGTAAGGAAATACTGTAATAGTGATGGCTAGAGAAATACCACCTGCTCTGCCTCCTTCCCCCTTGGGAGGATTTGCAGAGTCCCAAGGTCAGCAGGGTCTTGCTTCAGTGGCATTTTCCTAGGAGCTCAGACAGCTGAGACTTAGGGGGAGCTTTGTCACCAGGGAACATGGGTGTGGTTCTGAAAATAGCCTCACGTCCCAGGTGCTTGGACATGCTCCTCAAATGACTCACAAAAGCTTAAGCAGGTTGTGGACATTTTGGTGTCTTGCATGAGACTTTGCACGTTTGGGGCCTCTTTTAAAGTATATGAAAGTGTGGTTGAATTCTGTTGCTGTACTAGGCCATATTGCTAGTCTGAGAATCGTATTGAGGAGTCTCAAAAATGCCAGTTTCTAGAATATTCAGTCACTTCTAGAAGTCATTTTTAGCACTTGCTTTTCCGAGTGTACCCATCCTCCTCCTCTTTTCTGTTGGAGCAGCACGGCTTCAGCGACATTAAGGTGGAAGACACCGCCAAGGGCCATATCGTCCTGCTCCAGGAGGCTGAGACGCTCATCCAGATTGAGGAAGATTCCACCCACATCATCTGTGACAACGACGAGATGCTCAGGGTGCGACTGCGGGACCTTGTGCTCAAGTTCTTACAGAAGTTCTGAGTGGGACCCCTGAGCCATCCCACCTCCCGGAAACCCCACAGTCCCTCACTGTGCGGCACAAGCCCCCCGAGGAAGGGACGAGAGGCTGCTGGCCGTGTCTTCAGTGACCTCTGGCTTAAGGAATGAAGAGGTGGCTCTTGAGGGAACTAATCTGGAGTGATGGCCGGGATCCTGGTCTGGATTCCTCACAGCGTTTCAGGCAAGAACTTTCCCTTCAGGCTCATCATTATCTTCTGGACTCCGGCTCTCTTGAGGAACCTTGGGGTAGCATGAGTGTGACAGAAGCAGCTTTCCAAGAGGCCAGTAGCGGACGGGGAAGTAAAAGATGACCACCTTGTCGTCTTGCGTGGCCTATGTTTGTTTTCGTGGTGCAGCGGCCTCAGGCAGGGGAACTGGTCTTTGACTTTATTCACTTGCCCACAGTGCTGTACCTAACATGAGAGGTAAGCCCCAAAAATTAGTAAGATGAACTTTTTACACTGTGAGCCCATTTTGCTATTAAAAACTTACTTTTTATAGAAGTATCCACGTCGAACCTATGCTCAATATACTGAGTTAGTAGCTGAAGAAACAGGCAAATATACAGAACAGCATGAACTTAGAAAACACTGTATGTGTACATTAAATAAGATAACCCACCCGTTTACAGTAAGTACAGATGTTTCTTCTCAAATTATATGAAAAGGTGCTTTGCTTACCTTTAAGCTCTGCCTGCATAAGAACAGTGACGCAGATCAGTGGCACCAGCCCCAGCCCTCGGGGAGGGCCGAGCAGGCAGCTAGGCTGTGCTAGGTGGTGGCTGCCTTCCCCACAGAGCCTCGGTCTCTGCACTAAACCCAGCGTCACACTCAGTGGCCACAGACCCCCTAGGAGTAGGAAGGTTTTGGAGGAAATAACCTCTCACAAAAGACTGCTGCATTTGCAGTAGTCACCAGATGACATCTAATCTGAGACAGCATGAGCTGTAACACACAGGCCAACTTGGCAAGTATTAAAATGTGGTCAGTGAGGTGAGAACAAGTCTTAGAACTGGGGGACCGCGGTAGGAGGCCAGCTCCGCCTGCTGTTCTTAGTCGGAAGTCAGTTCTCCGACCCAGCTGACGGCTCAGCATCACGCAGGGATTGAGTGAGCAAGAAACATATAACGAGAACTACAGAACCAATCGCTCAGGTTTTACGGAGCACTGATTATCAGTTCCCTCGGAATGCTGTCAGTGGGCATGTGCTCTTAGAGGAGGAAAAAGCCACCTCAGGAGTCATTCCAATCAAGGGTCCTAGGATGTGTTAGAGAATAAACTAGGGGCTCACAACCATGGGCCGAGACCGACACCACAGGAAATTGATGTGCCATGGCTACGGACATGCCATGTAGACATACTTCCTAACAAAACTTTTGAGAGAATCAAGTTAAATTTTTAAAACATCTTGAAAAATGGAAAAGCAGGGTAAGACAGAGGAAACCAAAATGGTTATTTAATTTAAATGTCCTAGCAATGCTATGTCCAGGAAGGCTGGGATTTGTCCAAGTCTGACTTCTGTTAAAAGGCTTGATCAGCAAGCCTCAGGCAGTGATCCCTGGAGGGATACAGTCTGTGAGTGCAAATGAGTCAGTAACCGCCTGACAGGCAGGGAACAATTTACAAATTATGGAGGTTTTAATCGAGTCATTATCACCCACTTAGTGGCAGAAGCCAGAGGCAGGAAGAAGCAAAGAATCATCCTATAGAGCACAATCTAGAGCTGGCCTTTGCAAGCATGAGGAGCGAGCAGTTCTGAATAACCCTACTAAAGTTCAGATATTTGAGTTCTAAGCCAGGTTGGTTAGTAGAAGACCCAAAAAAGAAAAGCAGAGGCTGCCTGTGAGTGCTCTGATCATCCCACTGACAGGTGGCTCTATTAGAAATGCAGCCCACTAAAACTCACACTAACTTGGTGTAGAATCTCACGTCTAGAAAAAATTTCTCCTCAAGCCCAGCAGAATCCTAAAGATTAAATGGTAATTGAAAAAAACCTTAAAAATTGTTATTTAAGTCTTTCTACAAAGTGGTATATTAGGTCTCTATTGTTACATAGCAAATTACCCCAGAACATAGTGCTTAAGACAATAAACATGAACATCTCACCATTTCTGTGGGTCAAGAATCTAGTGCGGTGTAGCTGGATGTTCCTGGCTCAGGGTCCTCCCTCCGCACGGCTGTAGTCAAGGTCCTCGATGAAGGAACTGAAGTACAGAGGTTCAGGAGCTTTCCCCAAAACACCCAGCCATTTTGTGGCTTCTGCTGCACCGTGACATCATGCGTGAGTGTTAGCAATCAGCTGGCCAGGAAAAGGCGACCTGCCTCTCAGTTCATTTCTTTTCAAATAAAAGTAACACCTGCTCCTTCTCTTCTGATCCCTGGAGAGCTTGAAGCTTTCGGCCCTCACGGTTGTTCTATAAAGGCAGAAGTTGGCTTTTCCAAACTACAATGAAGTATCAACAGAAACATGAGTGAAGAACCTCCAAACTGGATGATGATGTATTAAAATGAGCCAAGCAATCTGATGGGAATAGTATCAGAGATAATAACATTCTCTCACTACAATGAAATTAAATTAGAACTCAAAATACTTTGGAAAACTGCAAATATTTAAAAATCAAACATAAAATAACTCATGGATCAAAGAAGATATCACAAGATGGATTAGAAAATATTTTGAACAGTGAAAAATACAGCACTCCTAAAGTAGTGCTTAAAAGTAAATTTACAAGCTTTCAATGCTTGTAGAAAAAAGGGCCTAAAATTGACCTAAATTTTCACCTTTAAGAAACTGTAAAAAAAGTCAAGTAAACCCAAAGAAAGTAGAGGAAAGAGATAATAAAAGAAACGGAAATCAACAGAACAGAACACAGTAGAGAAAACAAAGCCAAAAGCTAATTCTCTGGAAAAAAATCAACAGAATTAATACACATCTCACTACACTGACCAAGGAAAAAGGGGGACACAGATTACCCACAGTAAGAGTGAAACAGTTATCACCGCAGATCCCACAGACATTAGGAGGATAATAGATCAGGAATGAGAGAGGGGGGTTGTCATTCCAGAGCCTACAGATATTGAAGGGATAAAGAGAGAACAGTACAAACAACTTTATGCCAACAAATTTAACACCACATAAAATGGATAATTTCCTGTGAACACACAAATGGACAAGGCTCATTCCGTAAGAAAGAGAACTTGATATTCACTGAAAAACTAAATGTATTATCTTCTCATAAGGAAAACTCCAGGCCCAGATGTTTCCCTGGAAAATTCTATTAAACATTGAAGGAAGAAATAACACCAATCTTACACAGCTTCTGTTAAAAAAAACAAAAAAAACCAAAACCAGGGGAAGAGGGACTACTTCCAACTCCTTTTAAGGGGCCAGTGTAACTTTAATACTAAAAAACCTTATAAAGTCATTACAAAAGAAAATTAGAGGTCAACATCCTTCATGAACATAGATACAAAGTACTTAGAATATCAGCAACCTCAATCCAGCAATACATAAAAAGGATATGTCACGACCAAATAGGATTTACCCCTGGAATGCAGAGATAATCAAATATTTGAAAACCAATCAGTGTAGTTTAATTACAGAGTGAAGGAGAAAACCCATGTGGTCATTTCAACAGACACAGAAAAAAAGCATCTGATAAAATTCTTAAAGGCACTTCGGCAAACTAGGAATAGAAGGGAACTTGCTCAATGTGATAAAGTTCATCTATGAAAAACTCATAGCTAGGTGAAATACTAACTTTTCCTCAAAGATTAGGAACAAAGCAAGGGTGCTTATCCACGCTACTTCTGCTCAATATTGTCCTAGGAGGCCTAGGCATTTCAATGGGGAAAAATGAAGAAAAGGAAAAAGGCAGACAGACTAACACACAAAGATAGGAAAAAGAAAAACACTACTTTCCTATGGCAAGATTTTTTACATAGAAAATCCTAAGACATCTACAAACTACTACTGGAATTGATAAGTAAAGTTTACAACATTGCAGAATATAAGCTTAATGCACAAAAATCAATTGTATTTTATATACTAACAATTGAAAAATAATTTTTTAAGAACAGCAATTTCATTCATGACTATGAAAACACACTTAGGAAGAGATGTGTAAGATTTCTACACTAAAAGTCTCAAAACCTTGATAGAAATTACAGAAGAGCTGAATAAATGGAGAGACTCACCATGTTCATGGATGACTCAGTATTGTTAACATTTCAGTTGTACGTGTTGATGTAAAGATTTGATATGATACCATCAAAATCCCAGCAGATAGCCACAACAAAATCCAACCTAATTTTTAAAATAGGCAAAGGACTTGAATAGAGATTTCTCCAAAGATATACCAATGGCCAATGAGCACGAGATAGTCAACATAATTTCTGATTAGGGAAATGTAAATCAAACCCACAATGAAGTACTACTGCATACCTACTAGGATGGCTATAATTGAATTCTTTAATTAAAAAAAAAATCACAAAGTGTTGGCAAGGATGTGGAGAAACTGGAACTGTTGGTGGAATGTAAAATGGTGCAGCTGCTGTGGAAAATTGTTTGGCAATTCCTCAAAAAGTTCCATTCAGCAATTCCATTCCATACCCAAAAGAATTGAAAGCAGAGGCTTGAAGAGATATTTAGATACCTAAGCTCATACCAGCATTATTCACAGTAACCAAAAAGTGGAAGCAACCCAAGTATCCATCGACATAGTAATAGATAAATAAAATGTGTGTGCTACGTACAACGAAATACTCTCCGTCCGTAAAAAGGAATGAAAATCTGATACCTGCCGTAACACGGAAGAACCTTGAAAACATACTAAGTGAAATAAGCCAGACACAAAAGACCACATATTGTATGATTCAATTTACATTGAAATTTCCAGAATAGACGAATCCATAGAGACAGAGTAGAGGTTATTAGAGCTGAAAAGGGGGAATGAATGGGAAGTTACTGTTTAATGATTACAGAATTTCTTTTTGGGATGATGAAAAGTTCTGGAACTAGCCAGTGGTAATGGTTACATGACATTACGAATGTACTTAATGGCACTGAATGGTACAATTAAAAATGGCTAAAACTGTAAATTTTATCAAACTTTTTTAAAAAATTTTAATTCCAGGTTTTCTTAAATTGACTAATTCTAAAATTTATAGAAATGTAAACTATATACAGTTTAAGCATGAACTATATAATTATATAACTATACTATCCGAAGCAGTCTTAAAAATGAACAAGATTGTTGGAGGACTTACACTACTTTATTTCAAACCAGTTAGAAAGCTACATTCATCAAGACGGTATGGAACTGGCCCGAGGACAGATCAGCTTAACAGATAATAAATAGGCCCACCTTACACAGTGATTACATTTTCAACAAAGGCCCCAAAACCATCCAGTGCAGAAAGGAAAGTCTTTGTAACAACTGGTGCTGCCAATGTCCACACAGGAAGATTTAGAAACTTGACCACGACCACACACCATACACGAATGTTAATTTGAGATCAACCTTACCCAAGTGTAAAAGCTAACATCATAAAGCTTTTAGTGGAAAGTGTAAGAGAATTCTTCCTGACTTAGGGTAGACACAGGTTTCTTGGGTCATGGAAAGCAATAAAAAAATTTATAAATTATATTTCATTAAAATGAAAAACTTCTCATCAGAAAGCATCATAAAATGGATAGGCAAGCCACAAGTTGGAGAAAATACTTACAAAACACGTATCTGACAATTGACAAAGGTCCTGGGTAAAGAATTCCTGTAACTCAATAAAAAAGACAAAAGTACATCCAAACAAGAGGTGGTTATTCAGTGATGAAAAAGAAATGAGCTATCAAACCACAAAAAGATATGAAGGAACCTTAAATGCATATCACTAAGTGAAAGAAACCAATCCAAAAAGGCTGCTTTCTGTATAACACTGTGACATTCTGGAAAAGACAGAACCATAGAGACAGTAAAGAGATGAGTGGTTGCCAGGGACTCCGAGAGAGGGAGGGAGGGACCCACAGGTGACGTACAGGAAGATTTTAGGAGACTGAAAGTATTCCGTATGATACTGCAATTGTGGATATATGTCGCTATACCTTTGTCAAAACCCAGAGAATGTACGACACAAAGAATGAACTCTAACGTAAACTGTGGACTTCAGTTAACAATGCGTCAACACTGGCTCGTAATTATGACAAACCTATCCCAATAAAGCAACGAGTTAATAAAAGGGCAGGTGGGGTGTGGCGGAATGAGAGTGGAACACTTTGCAGTTTCCACTCGGTTTTACTGTAAGTCTAAAATTGCTCTCCAAAAAAAGTCTACTAAAAATGTAAGAAGAAAGCAATACAAAAAAAGACAATCCTGTTTTTTTTAATGGTCAAAGATTTATATGCATACTTCACAATGGAAATATATATATAAATGGCATCAGCACATGAGAAAGTGCTCATCATTAGTCATCAGGGAAATGCAAATTGAAACTACCAGATATTATTGCTCATCAGAATGGTTCAAATTAAAAAGACTGACGCCACCGCAGATTGGTGAGGATGTGGAACCGGAACTCTTACAATCATTGGTGGAAGCAAAATGGCACAGTCAGTCGGGAAAAGGTCTGGCAGTGTCTTATAAAACTAAACGTGTATAACCTACCTTGTCATCCAACGATGCTACTCATAGGTTTTTACCTAAGAGAAATAAAAACATAAATCCACAAAGAGTTGCACATGAATGTTCTTGGCAGCTTTATTCGTAATAGCCAAAAACTGGAAACAGCCCAACATCCTATCAAATAGAATGGACAAATTTCGTTCGAGTTATACAAAGGAATATTACCCAGCAGTAAAAAAGTAACAAATCACTAGTACATGCAGCAACAATGGATAAATCTCAAAAACATTATGCTGAGTTTCTAGAAGCCTTACACAAGAGTAAAAATTGTATGACATCATTTATGAATTCTAAAATACAGAAAAGTAATCCAAGGTACGAAATCACAGCATTGGTTATCTCCAAGGGTGGAAGAGGTGGGGACGGAACAGGAGAGAACCTTCTGGGTTGATAGTAACGTTCTGCATCTTGGGAGGGGTTTGGGTTACACAGGCGTACGCCTCTGTCACAACTCAAGGGAATGAACACTTGAGACTTGTGCATTTCAGTGTGTAAATTTAAAACAAAGTTTACATTAAAAACCAAAAAGGAAAAATAAAAACGTAGAAGCGAATACTGACCCACAGCTAACGACGTGCGTGCTTATGTATTTAGAAGTGCGTGTGCTGATGTCACCAATTTACTAGAAGTGAACCAAACCTGGGACGGACGAAAGGATGGCGGAGGGATGGGTGGGCCGGAAGCTACGGCGAGTGTAGTAAAATCGTAGGCAGGGTACCGGTTTACTCTGCAGAAATTCTTTCAACTTTGCGTACTTTGAAATTCTTCATAATAAAACCCTGAGACCATAGTTCAAATAGGATTTAAATATTAATAGTTTAAATGCTAACGTGACAGCCCTACAGTGTGACTAGGATTTGTACTCTATTTATCAACATGAAAACAAACAAAGGTAAAACAACTTACAAATCAAAAACCAGGGGACATTTAATAGCAAACCAAACCTGGCCCTAGGGCCAGGCTTCCCACCCTACGTTACTGATCTCTTCTGGAATCCATTCCGTGTTGTCCTTAATTCCTGGCACACTCCTTCTCATCCCCTTTGTCAAAGAAGTTTTTTCGTTTTGTTTTGGTCAAAGATTTAAATAATACGTACGGCGGCTCTGAGACTTCGGAGCCTGTGTCAGGCGTCCGTAGCTGTCCGGCAGCGACACTCTGGTCTGTCGAAGATTTCATTCCTCAGAAAACTACTGAACACCGTCCTGTGCTGTAGTCCCAAGCGGCTTCCAATCTGGTGTGCGAGGCAGAGCAGTAAACCGTCACCACGCACAGTAAGGTGACAGGAGACTGGACAAGGAGCAACTTCTGAGAAGGGAGGGCTCCTGCGGGTGCCGCCCCCACGGCGGCCTGAGCAGGCGCTGGCACTGGAACAGATGGATGCAGAGCGCCGCGGAGCTGACGCCATCTTTACCCAATAACTTCATTTTTATTGCGTGTCAAATAGTTGACTCTTTACATTTATTATGTTATTTGACTTTTAACATATTGTTTAAGGGACGGACACCACTTTCATCATTTTATAGATGAGAGTAAAGCTTACAGTAGGCAACTTGCTCTCCACCAGTACGGGGGCACACCAGGATTTGAACCCATACAGCTTCCTCCGGAGCCCACTCCCTAAACAACATTCTCCTTCTTAACCGTATTCTTATAAACCTTGTGGAGCCTTCAACTTGAATGAGAATCACATCAACAGCTAACACTGGCCACTTTGGCTCACCTTGTTAAGTCCGCGCCAGAACTGAGCAGGACCAGACTGAGCAGACATCTCATCTCTGTGCAGGAGACCTACCTACACAGCCTCACGCAACTGTCTCGGGTCTCTCTGGCCCGGGGCAGTCAAGGAGATGGGTGGTTGGAGCCACAACTCCAGGCCCGAGGGGGAATCGCACCCTGTGTGACATCATCTCCACCCAGCACCTGCTGCAAACCTGCCTGGTCAACCGTTAACCCCACTGTAGGAGGGACACGGGCCTCTAGGTGCCACCCTCTCTTAGGATCGTCAGTGCTACCCAAGCTTTCAGCTGCAGAGCTCAGGAAAGGAAAACCCAGCTCAGCTTCTCTCTCACTTCCATCTTCTCCCCTTCTCCATCCATCTCCCCCAAGCCCACGACTCAGTGCTCTCTCCTGAGGGGGCCTCTGATCCCACAGCCAAGCAGAAGTTCTAGAACCATGGGCACCAAGACAGGGCTGGCAGGAGCATGAGCCAGGTGCAAGGGCTCTTGGTGACTCCCAGCAGGTAGGGGAACAACCAAAGACCAAATCAGGCCACGCAGCAAGCCCTCGCCTCTCACTGGGACCGTGGGCACGCAGCTCCCCACCGCCACGCCACACACACACTCTAAATCCCCATGAAAACCTTAAGTTTGCATGTATGCGCCATGTGCCATCCCACACCCCACTTAAATGGCACCCAAGTTCCTCTCTGTCTAGGGAAAATGACTAGTCCCAGAAACGGGCGCAGCAGCGCGGCCTGCGTGGGCGCGGTTCGCTCACCTGTCAGGTCCGCAGGCCGCTCCCGGCCTGATCGCGCCACCCGCAGTCCTCTGGGAAGGGCCCGGCTGGCCGTGCACTGGCGGCTACCTGGAGCAAGCAGGCACCTTCTCCCTCGGGCCACTCTCTTGTCCCTGCTGAGGGAAATTACAAAAGACCTCCAAGCTGCTTGAGTTAAAGTTTCCATTTATTTTTTTTTTTTTACAAAAATCCAACGTAAGACCATTGTGCTCATGACCGGAAAAGGGGTGGGATGGATGGACACGGCACGGACATCAGAGCGACCCGTTCACAGCGGGAGCTCCCTGCGCACACGCCCAGGCGGCCGCTGACGTCTGAGATGGGAGCCCTGTGACCAGGGAGCTTGCGGTGCCGTCCACGCCAGACTGAGGACCGCCGCCAGGCGAGCAAAGGCTCCGATGGCCTGAGGAGCACCCTGCGAGCCACCACGTGGGCGGGCGACCCTCACAACGAAGAGCAAACCGGAACACAAGGTGGCAGCGGGCCCTGGGAGCCGCGACTAGGTAACTAGGTGTTACCTACGGACAGCCAAGGAAAGCGGGGGGTCTGCAGACCCACCTTCCTGTTGCGGGGGAGTCACAGGTGGGTGGCTTTGCCATGGTGAGCGACACCAAAGGCAGGGCACTGGGCCTGCTCCTCAGGAGGACCTAACCCGCAACACGCCACTTCCACCTGCGGCACCTCTCGCCGAGGAGCGCGTGCCCGTCAGGAACATGGCCGGTGTCCACCGGAGCCTCCGGCTGAAGTCAAGTTAGTGCTCCGTTAGGGCCGAAGAGTGCTGTCCTCGTCTGAAGCTCTGACACCATAACCCTCCCTCTAGCACATTCTGTTGTCATCCATTATTTCAGCCCACTCAGCTACTCATGGGTCTACCAGTAACATTGGGGGACCCAGCACTCTGGTTCCGCTAAAGGGGTCCTACCACAGACTGCCCTCTGCTCACCGGGTCCCACTGAAAGTCAGTTTATGAGTGCCTCACATTAAAAGAAACGAGATAAAATAGCAGCCACATCTATGGCGCAGAACACCACGCTCTTTGGCTCCCCCAAGGGAAGAGGCTACTGCTAAAAAGAATGAAGTCAGAAGTAAAGGAAAGAGCAATTAGAAAGCTCAAACGCCAGGCAGTCTGGACGCCTCTGCTGGGCTGCTGAGAAGCACAACCGCGTTTCCCAGCTGGCTGCCTCAGCGGGGGAGCTACGAGAAGACGCCGCTGGAACCTCTGGAAAGACACGGTCCTCGAGCAGCCCTGGTCCTGTTTGCCAGTGAGGAGAGTTCCCTCAAGCCAAGCTGGCCTTACAGCTGGGGGCATCTACAGAAAAGAGCCTGGCTTCAAAGTAGTACTTGACGAGAACCCATTTGGGACAGGCAGGTCAGAGGAGAATGTACCCCAAGAAATAGAAGCACAGGACGTCAAGGCCCAGGGAAGACAAAACTGGCTTAAGGCATGTGCATGACCGGGACAGACCTGAGCTTTTGTTCGGTTGCTAGAAACCATCCACAGTCAACTCCACTTTGAGAAAGTGGGGTTCAGAAAAATAGAAGTCATGGGCTAAATCCCTGACAAATGCCACTAACACCCTCTTCGGTTCCCCTCCTGTCACCATGACCAAAAAAATTAGCTTATTTCAGTTTCAGCCCAAGGAACAGAAGTTCGGACTGGGAGTGGTAAGTGGTAAACGTGGGTTGTGAATGGATAGATTCCAAGGCCGGATTTGAGCTTACACAGCAAATCACAGCCTCCCAGTGTCCTAGCACATGCTAAACCTCAGGGGGTCCTGGAGCCAACCTGGCGTCAGGGGTCCAAACCACAGGTAACACAGGAGGGAGGGCCAGACAAAGGCGGAGGGCAAGGTGAATTTCACCCAGGTTTCGATCCCAAGGCAGGTGCCTTGCTGTGAGACTTCCCGGCCCGCCGGGTGGGATCCTTAAAGCGCGCTCGCTGGTTCTACGCGGGAAAGAGCAGGCCGACCTGCAAACCACTCGGCCCACGCCTGGCACGCGGCCTGCAAGGTTTGCTGTGCTTTATTCCGAGAGACAGCACTTCAGAAATGCCTGACGCCCAAAAGCACACATGGTTTTTAACAGGAGGGCAGGGCAAAGAGCCATCGGGAGCGCTGTCTTCAGGCCTCCTACTTCCTCAGCAAGGGGGAGAGGGAGTGAGGGAAGGGCCCGGGACAAGCCCGGAATCCTCAGAAACCACCGCACCCAGCGAGAGGAAGCTCAGCTGCGCACCACGGCGCGGGGCCTCCCCAAGGATTCTCGAGAGAGGAGAACGCGAGTTAGAGCACTGACCTGCGACAGAAAGGGGAGCGAACAGACCACAGATCGTATCTCGGCCCAGTCCCTCCCTTCCCCGTTTCTGCAGACGCCCCTGGGAGGACGGGAGATGATCTTCAAGGACAGGCCAAGTAACAAGAGGCCAGGACCCATCTCCACCCAAATAGGAACACGGGCGCCTGATGGATCCCTCACTTAGAGAAGCAAAAATGTCAAACCCTTCCCGCCAAAAAAATATATATGTATATGTATGTGAGTGTGTGTGCACACAGACACACACGTATATGTGTATATATACACACACATACATAAATAAGCCTCGAATGGCAAATCTGAAACTTTCTCTTTTTAAATAATAATAGTTGTTACTAAACTTCAAAACCACAAACCAGCTGTCCTGGGCTATGAGCTATATGAGTGACTCCAGAGAGTCCCACGGTCCTCAGTGTAAGCTATCAGTCAGTGCCCTGCAGGGAACCCCAGGGTCTTCCGACCAGGGTTCCAGGCCCAGTGTGGCCGACTTCAAGATAAAGGCAGCTATCTCCTTCCCACTCTTCCTGCTGCCTCTCCCAGCAGGGGCTCTGGGCCACCCACCCAGTGATGTCCCCAAGGTCCTTCGATGCCTAGGAACCTTAAGAGCCATCTCCCTTGCTCTGCCCGTCCTCTCCCCAAAACCTGCGACGCCCTAGATGAACTTGAAGCACTTGGTCTTGTCGTGGGGCAGGCGGGTCTTGAAGAGCACAGAGTCCACCCTGAACTGCGTGTACAGCAGGGGCATGTAGCCGTACACCTTGACAAAAAAGTTGATGCACTTGTGCCGCTCGTGGAAGTGGGAGTCATCGTGTGACAGGGCCTGCGGGCATCCCGGGCATCGGAAAGTCCACCGTGAAGTCACCTGGGAACAGGGAAGAGAGAGATGCAGTGAGAATCACGGCGCCAATGCTCACCTCGCGGCTGAGCAGATCCAACACCCTCGTTCCCACGCTGAAGATGCCGGAACCCCCTTGGCGACCCTCACGCGAAGTGAGTCAGGAGCCGGCACGGCCCAGGGCTTCTTCCTACCAAGTATGCATCTGGAACGCCAGTACGGTGTTCTTTCCAAATGGCCTATACTTCACAGACAGGAGAAGCCTGAAAATGTGTAGTGTTACGTGTCTCCATGGTTCTATTTCTGGAATTTGTCTTGCTTGCACAGCAAGATGCAGGTATAAAGTTGTTTATTTCGTTGACATTTTTAATAGCAAAATACTGGAGAAGTATCTAGAGACTAGGTAAATAATTACGAAATACCATACATCTGATTTAAAAGGAAGCTTAAAAAAATTACATATGAAGACACGGGAAAGTGGTCATATCATAATCGAGTTATATTATGAGGACATTTCAAGCAATTACAAAATTGTGAAGAGTAACAGCTTCCTTTACAAACAATGTGGCAGACCAAATAGCATAAAACCCCCTCGGCACAGAGTATCTGAAAATGCAGGATGAGATACACACCATCTCTTAAATGCATGGCTGAGTTTGTAACAAGAAATGAAATCCTCAGCGAGCAACGAGAAAGCCCACCGTGAGACCGACAGGAGCTCTGCTCGTAACGGAACACGGGACGCAACACCCGCAAAGTCGGCCGGGGCCTTTCGGGACGTGCGACCCAACAGCAGGAAGCAGGGGCCAGAGGGAGCCCCACAAAGACAGACGGGGAGGAGATGTTTCCTTTTCCATCTTAGCTCCACCTGGTAAGAATCATGTATCCATGATTCTTGTATCCATGTATCCGTGTCCAAATCATTTCCATCTTACTCTCTATACTGGAGAGATGGTTTGGCTAATGAAACCCTAGCCTAATAACGCAGTAGATAAACATGTTTTAATGAAGATAAAAAATTCATCATGTCTGTGAGTGCTCAGGTGACTGATGCTACTATGAGATACCTGATCACTGAGATACTTTAAATTTTCATGGATGATGTCTTCTGATCCACTAGGGAGGCATAAATAGAAGCACACATCTTGACTGAAGTCCAGTCCCTGGCCACATAAGAAAGCATATATAAAGAATAGAAAATCGCACCAATCGTTTATTTCTAATAACTTTGCCTCCTTATCTCAAAATTTACTAAGAAGTGTGCTTTTCATTGTTTAATATTAGACCTACCACTGTACATGAAAGATGCTATTTTTATATAAATAGTTGTGAATATTGTCATTCACAGGTTTCATAAAAACAATTTGATACATTATTTTGCTAATTCTTCTTTTGTGAGGCTTTAGCAGAAGTCTCAGCAATAGAAGAAACTATGCGCGATCAGGAGTTATGCTCCATCCTGGGCCACACTTGGGGAAAGGTTTGATCGTGCACGAGTGGATGCGTAAGGCCCCCACATGCACTCCTCTCTCTATTATGCTTTGTCGCATGGAACCAATGTCCTCTGGTTACCACTCTGCTTACCACTAAGATATGATTTTTTTTTTAACGGGGTCTTGCTATGTTGCCCCAACTGGTCTCAAACTCCTAGACTCAAATGATCCTCTTGCCTCAGCCTTCTAAGTAGCTGGGACTACAGGTGAGCACCACTGTACCTAGCTGCTAAATATATGCTTTTTGTTATTAGCACGTGCTAGCAGATACTTAGTCTAGAACTTACCTTCAAACTATAAGAATGAATTTTTTACCCATGGCAATGTGACACCCATGAAGGTAATCCTATTCAATTATAAAATTAAGTAATATGCCTTTTCGATAATAATGGAAGTAAGACCTTAACTAGTTTGTGAGGACATCAGTGTAAATCCATGGCAAACACAGAGCACAGTCATAAATGTCATCCATTTGCCGTGACAGATTCTGCAGCATTATTTGTTGCAAGGCCCTTACCAGGCCTAATAGCGTCTGCTTCTGTAAGGACGGATGCTCTCCTGACCCTCAGCAGGATGCTTGCACTTGTCGCCTCGGCCAGCAGTGACGACGGGAAGGGTGACGGAACTGCCTGAACATAAAATTCCTTTATTCTGAACTAAACCAAATTGGCAGTGCAAAGACAAAAATAGAACAAAAATTTCTAGAATTCTGAGGGTACTTTTGTTTTTGAGCAAATAATTCATACAGCACTTATGTGCCAAGCACTATTCTTAGAGCTTTATGTATATTAATTCAGAAATTCTTGAATATTTTTGTTTGATGGACAGCCTCCCCGCCCGCCCCTCCCAGTTTGGCAATCTGGTGAAGGCTGTAGACTCCTCAGAACAATGTTTTTAGAAACATAAACTCAAATACATAGGATTACAAAGGAGATAAATTATGCTGAAATATAATAATATACAAGCCCTTCTATTAATGCATTAAATAACAAGATCTGGGGAAGTGTAATAACTGCCATGATTTCAAAGCAGTGACAAACAGAAACAATACTTTTTGCCGGTAATGTAACAAATTTAAGAGATAGATATTACAACAAATGTAACAAATATGTAAAGAGATTACAAAAAATGTCATGTGATATGAAAGTGTCTGTGATTTCTATTGGTGACAAGTCACAGTTACTGCTAATACTCTTTTTCATAAGTGAAGAAAATGCCGAATTCCAGTCAGAGATGAATAAAAGCAAAGACGCAAGATCTTTCCTCCCCAAGGTTTAAACCCTCTGAGCTCTACCCCCCGGCCTTGGGAGTGAAGAGACTCTGCATTAACCACCCATTTAATCCCAACAAGTCTGCGGTGAGGTGGGCAGCATCGTCACCCCCGTCTTACAAACGAGGACTCCAAAGCGTGGCACGGCTACGAGCCGCGCTGCTGCGAGGCGAGTGAGTGAAGTGAGCACGCATCCACGGCCCCGGTAGCGGCGTCTCACCTTGATGGGCGGTTTCCGAGTGATGTGGGAGACGAGGAAGTTCATGGCGATGTCCTCACAGTTGATGTACTCATCCACCATGTCTCGGATGGCCTGGGGCATCACGTAAGAATACAGGTAGGCATAATACTGCCGAGGGAAGAAAAAGCGTCACATGCCCTGTTAGAGGCCACGGTTTGGTAGCTTTCAGCAAAAATACGCGTGGATCTGGGGGCTGTGTGGAAGTGCACGGGCGTGTTTCGGGGGTGGCGCTAACTGGCAGGTACTAACTGCCTGGAGCCGGACACTGAACGTCCTGCATGCAGACCTTGTGCAATGAAGCATTATCCCATTCAAATCGCCATCGTCACCCGCTCTGAGAAACAGAACCGCGTGTAATTTCCTTGGTACCTCAGAGATTCTGAAATCAATATAAAGATTTGTCAATCTAGGTCAGACACTGGTTCAGCCGAACAATATCCTATCTCTGACAATGGTTTTAAAAAAAAAAAAGGACAGGCGAGGAAAAAAAGTCTGGCTTACTTTTCAGAGCTCAGGAAACGTCCACTCCCTCACTTACAGACTCCTAAATCTGGTCGCTTCTCACCATCGCCACTGGCTACTCCCGGCTCCGGGCCACCTTCATCTCTCCCCTTGATTCTTCGAATCACCTCCCAAATAGCGTCCCTGCTGCCGTATTTTCTTCCCT
This sequence comes from Avahi laniger, assembly GCA_963575035.1. Taxonomy (NCBI): domain Eukaryota; kingdom Metazoa; phylum Chordata; class Mammalia; order Primates; family Indriidae; genus Avahi; species Avahi laniger. Next base: position 11,828 of record CAUYSK010090468.1, on the reverse strand, counting down.
GCGTTCTAGCCTCAGCACTGCAGGGGACCATGAAACCCAAGCCAAGGGAACTCGCTCCTTCACCCCAAACTCCCCAACGCTTCCGTCTCTCTCAGAGGAAAAGCCAAGTGCCCAGACTGCCTTCCACGCCCACGGCGTGGTGTGCTGAAGCCACTCACCCTGCTAGGGAATGCCGAATGCTACATTTTCAGGAATTCCGTGAGCTTGTTGTGAAACATAGCCATTATTAAAGATGTAATGACATAAACTTGAAATTAAACACATTATATTAAAAATCCAAATAATAAATACCTAAAACTCATCACTTAATTTATATTTTACTATTATCTATTATACTTTACCATTATCTTGAAGTTATTTATGTGTATTGTGTCTATGGTCAAACTACTATATAATGGGGCATAACTGCTCATCTCTTCCCAAATCCACGTTCAGTGACTCACGTTAACAACTTGAAATCAGCCCAGGTAAGACTATTTATACCACAGAAATCAGCAAATACTACAAAATAGGGCATGTGCTAACTGCAATGCATTGTAATTTGCTAGTGACAAACGAACAGGTGAGGGGCCCAGTTTAACTGCTTTACATATTTTATTACCTTAAATAGTACAATCTATATAGTGAAATAATGATCATAAAATTTTATAGCCCACAGTAGTTTGCCAGTTATCTTGTAGCAACATACTTAAGAGTTGGTGAGCTTAAAGATGAATTTTTTTTTTTTTTTTACAAAAGGACGGGTGATTCAAATTTGTTGATCCTTTAAATGGCCAGTGACTGTCATTGGTATGCTGATGAGAATATATTTATTAAACACAATTCATGTCTTCAAGGAAAAGGTGACATTTTAACAGTAAGAAAGAACTGCCTTTAAGAAAAACTATGCAGAAAGCATTATGAGAACAAATATTTATAGGTATTTACACCAGTACGTGGTTTTGTTGCCAAAAATGATGTATGTTTATCTGATAAACTTGCATACCTGCATTTTTTTTTTTTTTTTTTGAGACAGAGTCTCACTGTGTTGCCCGGGCTAGAGTGCCGTGGCGGCAGCCTAGCTCACAGCAACCTCAAACTCCTGGGTTCAAATGATCCTCCTGGGTCAGCCTCCCGAGTAACTGGAAGTATAGGTGCATGCCACCATGCCTAGCTAATTTTTCTAATTTTTTTTAGAGACGGGGTCTCACTATGTTGCCCAGGCTCGTCTTTTTTTTTTTTTATTTATTTCAGCATATTATGGGGGTACAGATGTTTAGGTTATATATGTTGCCCTTGCCTCCCCACCCCCAACCCAGGCTGGTCTTGAACTCCTGGCCTCAAGCAATCATCCCACCTTAATGCCATTCTCATCAGCCTTTTCTTACCTTGTGAAAGAAGGCGGCGCCTGTCAGCACCATGGACAGCTCACAGGAGTAGTTGGAGTTGTAGAGCCAGGACTGATGCGGGATGTCCCACGCGTGGTACCGGCCGGGGAAGCCCACAATGCGGTCCCGTGCTTCTCTCCACACCCTTGAAACACACAAGTACGTGCACACACCTGAGCACATAGCTCTAAGATCACCAGAAATGTTTAAAATGACTGCCTCTATTTTGCAGGCTCTGGCCCTTAGGCTTTTACTTTTTTTCCTTTTAAAAAAAAAAATAAAATAAATCACAAACCAAATAGGATAAAATCAAATAAAAGCAGTGCCACATGCAGCTTTCTTAATAAGCACCTAGTGACCCTCTAACTTCTGGCAGTCAGCATCTCTCCAGCCCTTCCAGAAAGAATAAGCTGAAATAACGTGGGAAGGGGCTTCCAGAATGGGGTATGTACAATAACCTGCTAACAAGTAGGCAGATGATATCAATTTCTATTCCTATTTTTAATCTTATTTAATTTCTAAAAAAAGTTTTGTTTTTAATGCACATGATACATTAGTTCAGTAGGACATGTATGTCACTTATGTATATTGCATGCTTAACTTTTCTTTACTGAGCACGTAATAAAAAAACAGATCACTGGTTTAACCACAGAAGACTACTGCCTGGGGCCGAAGTCCTAATGCCTAACAGGCAGGGCTGGGAGACACCTGCACTGTGAGAAGTGGTCGACAGAACCGTACAAACAAAAGGTTTCATTAAATGCAAGAAATAAATTGAGAATTCAGTGTTTCAACAGAAACTTTTACGTATCTCTAAATTTATAGGTAAGGTATAACAAATAAAATCGGTCCCCAGTTCCACGGGTTAAAATTGGAGAGCTGAAAGCACTTAAGCTCCACAGAACCCATCAGGCCTCAGGAGATTTAAACTGCCCGAGAAAGTCCCGTCACATGGAACTTCGATTCCTAAAACATAAAAGATGTCATTTCAAAAGAGTCCCTCTAATAAGTTTCAAAGCATCTAATCCAGTCCCACAGATGAGAAATCACAACTTCTATCACAATATAACGGCCTTCTAGGTGGGCTTTTTTTTGACAACTGATTTTAATTGTGGCAAATACATGTAAAATGTGACCATCTTAATCATTTTTAAGCGTGTGATTCTGTGGCACTAAGTACATTCACACTGTTGTATAACCATCGCCATCGTCCACCTCCAGGACTTTTCCGTAGTCCCAAGCTAAACATTAAAATGCTCACGCTCCCCTCCCCCCTGCCCCAGCCCCAGCAACCCCAGTCTACTTTTCTGTCTCCATGAATTTACTCTAGGGACCTCATGCAAGTAGAATCACACAGTATTTATCCTTTTGCGTTGTATACACTCCTGACTGATAAATAATGCTATGAACACTCAAGTGCTGCTTTCTGGGGGAACATACACTTCAGTGCTCTGTGGCCCCTTTCTTTCACCTACCCCTTAAGAATATCTCTCTGTCTTGAGTATGTAAGTTGAAATTAGTCAAGATCTATCTTCTCCAGAGGGAAAAATTCTTACACTTACCCTTTCCTTTGAACTTAGGACTGTTTCATTCCCATTAAGGTGAAAAAAGCAAACTGGGGAGATTACTAAGAGAAAGCTTTTAGATCAAAGGATGCCCACACAAATGAGAAAAGAGCCACGGTGAGAAAAGGTCAGGATCTGCAGCCAGAGATAATTCAGCACCTCCATTACCAGAGGCTAAGCCTCGAATTCAAATCATTTGTAAGACACATTAAAAGGCTTTCCATTATTCTCTTACCACCTGGAAATCTGCTGGGAAATGACACGGAAAAAGTCAAAAATCTTCCTAAGTTGAGGGCCACAGAAGATAGCAAATATCAGCTATCTTAGCTTCAAACTCATCAAAGCTGGTTCCTTATCAAAACCATTCTCGGGGCCTGGGGCAATTGGCAACCCTCCTGTTAATACCCCACGACTCTGTTCGGGGCCCCCAGTCCTGCAGCATGCACTCAACTGTGTCATGCTGTAGCAGCAGCACAGCCCCTCTTCCCACCATCGACGTCACATCTCAGCGGCGAAGACCATTCCCGGAGTCACTGCAGGACTTTCTTCCTTTCAGCAAAACAAGTGGCGAGAGCCAACTATTTATTATCACATATAAAGGAATATACCTCAGCCAGGCACACTGGCTCACACCTCTAATCCTAGCACTCTGGAGTCCGAGGTAGGAGGATCAGTTGAGACAAGGTGTTCAAAACAAGCCTGGGCAACATAACAAGACCCCACCTCTACAAAAATGAAAAAAAAATTAGCCGGGCATTGTTGTGCCCACCTGTAGTCCTAGCTTCTCAGAAGGATGAAGCCGGAGGAATGTCTGAGCCCAGGAATAGACAATCCACAGAATGAGAGAAAATATTTGTAATTCCTATCTCTGATAAGGGACTTGCATCTAGATTAAATGCAAGAACTCTTACAACTCAATAAGAAAAACACAAATAATCCAAATAAAAACAAGCAAAGAATCTGAATGGCCATTAGAAGATACACAAAAAGCCTAACTGGTCAAAAAGCACATCAAAAGATGCTCAACAACATTAGTCATAAGAGAAAGGAAATCAGAAGTATAATGAGCTACCATTTACAATGAGTAGGATGGCTATAAACAAAAAAAACAGAAAGCAACAAGTGTTGATGAGGATGCAGAGAAATTGGAACCGTCATACGCTGCTGATGGGAATGTAAAATGGTGCAGCCATTTTGGAAAACAGTCTGGCAGTTCTTCAAAATGTTAGAACAGTTATCACATAATCCAGCCATTCCACTCTTAGGTACAGACTCAAAAGAAATGAAATGTTCATACAGAAACTTACACGTGAACCTTCATAGCAGCATGATTCACAATAGCCAAGAAGTAGAAATGACCCAAACGTCCATCAAGGGATGAATGGATAAATATGGTATATCCATACAAAAGGAACGAAGTACAGGTACGTGCTACAAGGCAGATGAACCTTAAAAGCATTAAGTTTATCAAAGAGGCCAGTCATGAAAGGCTATAAATCATATGATTCCATTTATATAAATGTCCAGAATAGGCAAATCTATAGAGACACAAAGATTAGTGACTGTCTAGGACTTACAAGGGTTGGAGGAAAATGGGGAGTGACTGCTACTGGGCACGAGGTTTTTTTCGGTGGTGATGAAGATTTCTAAAGTTAACCACGGTGATGGTTGCACAACTTTATAAATACACTAAAAACCACTGAACTGTATACTTAAATGAGTGAATTGTATGGCATACTAATTTTGTTCAGTAAATGTTGCAAAAGAATGAATTGCAAGAGAAACAATCACACACTCGGGCATCACAGTAAATGTCAAATTGCTGTAAAAGTTTCTATATGCTTACCCTCAATTTTTTCTTTTTTTTTTTTTTTGAGACAGAGTCTCTCTGTGTTGCCCAGGCTGGAGTGCCGTGGCATCATCCTCGCTCACAGCAACCTCAAACTACTGGGCTCAAGCGATCCTCCTGCCTCCGCCTCCCGAGTAGCTGGGACTACAGGCATGCACCACCATGCCCGGCTAATTTTTTTTCTATATATTTTTAGTTGTCCAATTAATTTCTTTCTATTTTTAGTAGAGACGGGGTCTTGCTCTTGCTCAGGCTGGTTTTGAACTCCCTGAGCTCAAACAATCCACCCGCCTCAGCCTCCCAGAGAGCTAGGATTACAGGCGTGAGCCACCGCGCCTGACCTTACCCTCAGTTTTTGTACTTACCTCACTGTGGACAAATAATAAAGCTGTCCCTGAACCAACATACTGGTCCAAGCAGACTTAGAATAACCCTAATCTACTCTGTTCTCTTACCTGCAACGTACCCTCAAGTGGGATGCTTAAGCCCCAACAGCAATTACTAAGACTCAAGAAAGCAGGAGAGGTGAGCGGCTGAGTGGAAGCTCTGGAGTGAGACAAACCTGGTTCGAATCCCAGTTCTGTCTGCCACTCTAGCTTCTACTCAGCTCTGTTCTCTTGGATCTCAATGTACTAACATAAAATGGACACAACTACAACTGACATCATCAGGTTTCAGGAGGATTAATGAGATAAACCAAAGTGCTCAGCTGGTCCCTGGCACACAGTATGGGTTCCATAAATGTTAAGTGCCATCATCATCATCAACCACCACCGCTACCATACCCTCCTTCTCCTCTTTTACCTCTTGGATCTTTGCTTTCGACACCCTCTTCCCATAAAGCTTTTTGGGCCCAGGATTCCGGCACTGCTCCACTGCTCCAACACATAGTAACACGTTGCTTCTGCCTGCCCAGGAGTTGTTTTCCGTTCCTCTCACAACAAAAACCTCAAATTCCCTTTAGAAAACTACCCATTGCTTCCACTCTCGGCCCATGTGGTTTGGGTTTAAGGATGGTATATCCACAGCACCAGGAACAGGCAGGTAACCATGGTTTAGCCAATCAAAGAATTCCCTCTCCCTGGCCTCCGAGGAAAAGCCTATCTGAGAGCCAAGCAGAACCCAGAGGCAGAGAGAGGAGGAATCCTCCCGCCCGGAGACCCTGGATCCGGCCGTGTTCTACGTCAGCCCTTTCTACCTCTAAGGGTTTCTCGGTTACCATCGGCCAAGAAACTCATTTTGCTGTCTAATCCGTTTGATTTGCTTTTCTGTCACTTGCAAACTGAAGTGTGTCTCGAAGAAAAATCAGTCCCTCACCGAAAGCCAAACATGATTTCATCGTGGCGGAGGTGAGCGTCGTCGTCGATCGACAGGATGGCCTCCGTCTCGATTTCATTCCAGGGCAAGAATCGATTATTCAAACTGTTCTTCTCAGTACGAACCACCTGTAATGAGGAAGAGAAAGCACTCAAAATCAATGCGGTGTCACAGAAGGCAGAACCAAAACTGCCTTTGGGTCAAAGGAGGCTGTGGCTAAATTAACTGAATCATTTTGTGTGATTACTCACCACCTGGAAAATCTAGCATGTGCCTTTCAGGAATAAAAACTGCCTCATAATTCCACAAATGTATAAGTATTTCACATCTCAGCTTTATTCCTTTGTTTACTAATTTTCTTGCGAAACAAGCTAAAGCTGAGGAATATTTTTACATATGCAATGAAGAGCCTAGGGAAATTAAAAAACAACTTTCCCGAGAGAACACAAGGTGGCAGAGTGGAACTGAGATTCCAATTCCCAGCTCTGGAATCCCCAAACATGCTCACTAATTTTAAAACCAAACTCAGAAATCTCGAGTCTATGTTATTTCTTATTTCTAAGAACTTTTTTTGGAGTATAAACCAAAAAAAAAAAAAGGCCAGCCCATCCTGTGGACGTTACTTCCTTCACTTTTGCAGTTCCTACCTACAATGCTGACTACACATGCTCAAGCTTTTTTTCTTTTCAAGATATAATTTATTCAGTAAGATAGGTCTGTGTCTATCAAATCCCAATTCAAAGAACATCCATCTAAAATAATTCATATACACAAAGCAGTATTTTCTTCATAAAAAGATGAGTGCCTCAAACAGTACATCGTTTGAGTACTGAGTACATTTTGTACATGAAATGAGTACATTTTAACAAAAAAATTTTTATTTAAACCATCTCAGATAAACACAGTTTACCTTCGACGTGGCTGAGCAGCTCTGTTATTCACCTTGCCACCTCATACTAAAATAAACGACCACAATTAGTACTTTGATAGCTCACTTTATTTTTACACTATCTTTATCTAATTAGTCCAACTAATGAGGAGTCATCATTTCATTCTCAAAAACAAAGAGAAACTCAAAAAATAATCTCTTTAGAAAGCCAGGAAGGGGCACCTCACTCTCCACAGGCCGTGTTGCCTATACTGAGGCTGATCTCTGCCAGGCGTGATGAACAGATTGGATCCCACATCGTAAAGTTTAAGAATGCTTCAAAGGCCCTCCGGGACCTCACTAGCATTGTCTTCTCAGCCTAAAACGCCTTTTCTTCCATTCTCCTCGAGACCCAGGCTCAGATGCCTCCTGTCACACCTTCCTTGTCAGAAACAATCATTTCTTCCACGTTCTTAAAGCAGAGTCCTCAACCGGCTATTAATTCATTCTAGCACACTTAGAATCCAATTAATTCAGAGCTGGAAGTGCCCTGGCGACCATATGGCCCGACTCTCACTTTATATGTGGACAAACCAAGGCCCAGGATGACGTCCTACAACTGGCAAGCTACAAGAGCCACAATTCTAACCCACACCTTCTGATTCCAAATTCAGTCCTTTTTTTGCCAAACTTACGTTATTTTTGTCTTTTTTTTAGAGACAAGGTCTTGCTCTGTCGCCCAGGCTGCAGTGCAGTGTCATGATCACAGTTCACTGCAGCCTCGAACTCCTGGGCTCAAGCAATCCTCCTGCCTCAGCCTCCTGAGTAGCTAGCACTACAGGCATGTGCTAATATGCCCAGCTGTACTGGACTGCTTGGTGGGAGCAGAAAGAAAAGAAATAAGAAGATAACATAGTGAACTGGTTTTTCATTTATAACTTTAAATATGAGTCTGATGCAGTACAAGAAAATAGTGTGTTTTAGCTGAGACAAGTCTGCTTTAATTTATAAGAGAAAAGGTTGCCAGCAATCCCTATGTTAACTGCAGGTAAAACAGCATAGGTTAGAGCTTCACCATCAAATGAGAGGATGCACATAAAGACCACACACAGTGCCTAGCACATAGAAAATGCTCAAAATTAGCAATTATTGTAACATGAGTACTTCTTCCTAATTATCATACATTTTATATATGTTCTATAATTTATACATTTATTTTAATTTTATACATTTTATATATTTACATACATATTTATTTATTGAATGAACAAGCTTGTACCTTTCCAAGAAATTTAGTCGTGGTAAAAAAAAAAAAAAAGAAAAAGAAAAAATATGGACTTACCTATGGTGAGAAGTGCTGAAACCTAGTTCTAATTTAGATATTAGTATGTCGAGTGGCCTGAAGCAATAAAGTTCTCAGTCTGATCCCTGACTGTGAATTAGTAAAGAGAGTAAGAGGGGAGGTATTACCTAAAGAACTGACGTGCTGCAATTAGTAAGTCATTTGTGCAACCTGACTTTTCAGTAATTACTTTAAACTCCTATAATGCCTGCTGTTCATTTCTGATTTCTGGTAGCTTTGTTTTATATCATCTTCCTTTGAAGCCATGCAGCCCATTCTCAAACAGACAGAGAAAGCCACAGCTATAGCCACCAAGTTATTAAGTAAACTGTTATTTAAAGGAAAAAAAATAAGCCACCCAGACACACCAATACCTAGTGAAGCCGACCAGGCTTTGTACAGTCTTGGACCTGGAGAAGCTGGACTAGTCTTTCCTGTTAGCTTCCCCTAGAAATCACAGTTTTAGGAAATTATCATCTGATTCATTCAAGGGATATTTTTTAAAGCAGAGTGGGCACAGATAAAAAAACACAGCGTACCCCCTTTCTAAGGAGTGAGCCTTGAGAATGCTCTGTCTTGCCCGAGGTCTAGCCACAAGGAAAGCCTTCAACAGCCTGCGAGGCAGAGTCCCGAGCCAGAAAGTGGGTGATGCCAAGAGTGCACTGCCAAGGCAGTTTCCCGAGTTTCCTCTCCTTTTCCCTAATAGACTACTGGGAAAATGATGTTAAAATAACTCCCCTGGCATGATCCTTAAGTTCCCAAAACACAGAACTCTTGTTCAATTTCAGTATCAATGGCTGGGAGGGAGGGAAAAGGGCAGGGAAAAATAACCTCATCTCAATAACTTTCATTTGGAAAAAATGGTGCTTTCTGGCTTCCCACTTCAGAGACCCTGCAGTCACCAAGGATGTGATAAAGCTCATCTCTGAACGAGCCGTCTCCGCCTCCGCCCCGCCCCTCCTCTAGGCTACTGCAAATATTTTAACTGCTCCTGTTCTTTCCCTCAAAGTCCCACAGAAATCACGTGCCTCCTCAGCTCAGCACCCTCCAACAGCACCGTGACACACGCAGGATAAAACCCAGACTCCTTCCCGCGGCCGTGCGCTCCTGCACATGTGGCCCTGCCACCTTCTCCAGCCTCCTTGCAAACCCTCCTCAACCAGCCAGCCCAGATGCACCGGGTACGGCTTCTTGCGCTTGCCGCTCCCATATATTCCTCCAGAATTTACACGGCCCATTCTCTCACTTCATTCAAGCTTCTGCTCAAATGCCACCTCTTCAAAGAGCCCTTCCAAGGCATCCATGCCCTTTGTGAAGAGGAGAATGAAAAACTAAGACTGGGGCTGGCTGCCAAAGACCGTCTCAGGAATGAGTGTGCACACAGTGTGAAGATAAACAGTGTGCGAGTGGGCTGGCCTACGCTGTCAATAACAGAAGGATGTCCCTTTCATGACAGCCCACGTTTTAAAACTCCAAAAGGACAGATTTTGAGATTCTCATTTCCACAGGATGCTCTAACAAGGCCACTCTACTTACTATCTTCCAGAATACAAAGCAGAGCGAGGGCGATGTGTAAACTGATCAGAATAAAGCAGTAACTCAAACCAAAATTGTTGGTGGGACTATGTATCAGAAAGGGATCACACAGTGTTTCTGCTTCCAGAAGGGAGTATGCTTCTACCAGACTCAACCTTCCTGCAGACAACAACTGTAAACTCTGGACAAAAATACCAAAAAAGCAAAAAGCAACTTCCTGAAAGCACAAGTGAAGTAAGAAGGCGAATTACGGAGGGTGCTGAAATCTAGCGAGGGAAATGCTCAGACGGGGAGTTACTGTTGCTTTTACTCTGCGAGCAGGCCAGAGTCGGCACGGTGAAGGACAGCAGAAACTCCCATGCAAAACCCAGTCTTTCGGCCTGAAGAAGAAAAGGAAAGTGTTTGGGGCAGCCACAGCCCCTAGAAAGAAAGGAGGAAACTCCAGAAAGGAGAAAGCCAGAGACGGGAGCTCTAAGTGCTGCGTCTGAACTGCCCAGTCTCTGCCCACCATGCATGCTCGGTGCATGTGAGCAAAGCAGCTCAACATAAAGGAACTCGACCAACATGTGAGTTGCATTCGAGAGATGGAACTTTTCAGTATGAGTCCAACAAAATTAACTGTCTGCTAAAACAAAACGATCAACACTTTCCAGAATAAAAAATCAAAGAAACCCATGCTGAGGCTTATCACAAACTGCTGAAAACCAAATATTAAAAAAAAAATCCTGAAAGCAGCCAGAGCCACACATTACATACAGAGAAACAAAAATTTGGAAACCATCGGCATATCATCAGAAACAAAGGAGGTCTGGAAACAGTGGAACCTCTTTAAGGTGCCAAGTGGTGGTCCTCAAGCTAGTAGAGTTTTTTTCAAAAGACTAGATCTCAAGTCCCTTGTCATAATAATACTCTCTCTTTGACTTTCACTATATATCTTTGCTGTCATGTTCCAGGAGCTAAGGAACCCGACTCAAGTGTTTACAAAATATACAGCACCTGGGCGAAAGCAAACACGCACCATCGCCTGTGTGTTCAGCAGTCCTACGGCATCCAGATAGAGACCCACTTCAACTGGTGGCACTGCTCCATCTCTCTGCAAGTCCTGTCTCCTTGCCCAGCCACTACCCCATCTGAGCTGCAGTTCTCTTTACATAGAGCATTTGGAACAGGAGTGTCCAAGGATGGCAGTGATGAAGATCACCTTCAGTCTAAGCTAGAGCTCTTTATTATGGAAATAATAATTAGAAAAGAATAATTTTAAGTCCTATCAGGTACCCCCCAAGACAATCCTCCTCCACTTAAATAGCTAGGGCTCAAAAGACTTCATAGCCCACAAATTTCTAGCATTTATGCCTATTGCTTAGTTAGGAACTTAAGCGCAAGAGAAGCACAAATTGCTCAGCATTTTCTGAAATGGCATGGAGGTTCCTGGGTTGATTTGTTTAGCCAATATGCTGATTTCAAATCATCCTGCCTGAAGGATTGGAATCTGAGAGATCGCCTGGGAACCACCCTGGTGCTAAATTTATATAAAGATTTATTAACCTTAATGTAATGAATAGGTTATGTCTACATCTAGGTAGAAAAACCACTCTGAAACTTATCATAGTAGTGCCATTTTCCTGTAGGGGAGAGAGCTGCCAGCCTCTCTCTAGTCCTGATACTGAGTCTATACCTAAGGGGTCAGTAATTTCAACTGCTGCCCAAAACACCTGCTTCTCTTAAACAAAAAGCATAGTCAGCATAGTTAGAGAATGGAGGGAAATTCTCCAGCTTGAAGTTGTTTCCTCTTTTAAAAGAACTAGAAAAAATTTGTATTCCTGGCCGGGCGCAGTGGCTCACGCCTGTAATCCTAGCTCTCTGGGAGGCCGAGGCGGGCGGATTGTTTGAGCTCAGGAGTTCGAGACCAGCCTGAGCAAGAGCGAGACCCTGTCTCTACCAAAAATAGAAAGAAATTAATTGGACAGCTAAAAATATATAGAAA